>OY720443.1:72652914-72752434 GCA_963082915.1 Dolichopus griseipennis | reverse complement strand
ACATGATCGTGATTTCTTGATTCTTAAATTAGAATCCTTTAATGTAATACGGAACAGTGCATCTCTGTTCTTCTCAGGAAATGCCTTTTTACGAACATTGAAATTTCAAAAAATCTTAAAACTTAATAACTTGTAAAACCCTTAAACTTTTTATTTAACATAAAAAAATCCTAGTTTATAGATATTTAATAAACAAATTTTTGACAATTTCATTCGTTATCCTTTCAAAAAGCCGAAATAAGTGTATAAAATTGATAGCTATTTTTTAAAAGCTATTCGGCGTTTAAGAATATTAAGTACATGAAAAATGGCAAGGAAAATTTCTAAAAAAAGCCAAACCATTTGTAGCTTCACATGAAATGAAATTTTTTACCCTGAAAGTATGCAATCTGACGGAACTTAAAAATAAATACATTTTACAGAAATTTTAAAATATTCAAAGCCGCAAAGAGTGCAACTTTTATTAGACCAGCAAATTTTTCAAGAAGAAAAAGGAGATGACAGAAAAACTGCAGATTAAGAGACAAAATAATAGAACGGTTCAGCTTCCTAAAAAACGCAACCATTAGCAAGCCCCTATAGGCAAACCTAGGAAATAAAAGTTTTCAGAATACGTTAAAGACACACTTTACAAATCAAATAATATATTTTCGAAAAGACTAGTCCATCAATTTATTCCCATTGTAGTCACATATTATCCACCAAACACATTTTATTGGGTGTTACGTAACTTACATGACATTAGAAAAAAGCAACAAAAGACTAATTTAAATCCGAGTTCCTAAATTAGAAAACAAAAAAATTATTGTGAAAATATGTAGTGAGCTCAACATAGAAAATTATTGGTAAAAATGGTTTAAAATGTAAACTGTTAGTGACGTAAACAAACTATTTTCCCTGAAAGTATGCAATATACAAGCACAGAACAACTAATTAATAATATGAATTTCCAAAATTGAAAATAAGAATCTAACAAAAATTGAATTTGAAACAAAATTTGAAAATAAAAAAATTTTAGCTATGGCAAATATTGTTATAATAAAAGTACTAAACGGTAATATCCTGATTAGCATTTTACATATTATATGTAACACAAATATATGCGGTTGCTATACAGTTCTTTCATGAACCTTTACTTTAAGGTTCTCAATATTAAATTTACTTTTAAAATAATTTTTTTTTCACTTTACTATCAGATCGTTTCCCGGAACTCTTCACTGTTGATTCTCATTAAACTGTACCATTTAATAGAAACCGCTAGAATACAAAACATTTCACAAACATTTTGCATAACCTTCAATTATAATAAATGTTAGAAAACAGCAAACTTTTTAGAAATCATATCAAATTTAATTAAAATCTTCCTGAAATCTGACTTTTTAATTTTTTCAATTTTTTTCAATTAAAGTTAATCACCAGGACGTTTTCTTGTCCATATAGTCTTCCTTCATTCTATTTTGTTTTTTTTATTTTACATTTTGAAAATTCCTTTTTGCAGATGTTTATTTCTATTCTGCTGCTACAATTTAATTCGAAGAAAAATAAAAAGAATTCTTGGAATTGGAAAGCCAAAGACAAGGAAAAAATTTCTTCGAAGATTAAATTCTGATTTTTGAATTTCTATTCTGTACCAAGGATTTTAAATCAAAGATAATATGGCAAAAGACGGAAATTTAACACATGTGTTTCTTAAAAATTTTAATATTAAAATATTGGTTTTTTAAGGAAATTGTTTTCGCTTCCAAGTTTTATGAAAATTTCATCAGGTACAAATTGCAATGAATTCATAATAAGAATAGCTATATTCAAATTTGCATTTTCCTAATTTTCTATTTTATTTTTTTTTTGGCAAGATTTTACAAAAAGAATGCAATGAAAATATTTTGAATTTTCCTATAAGATAAAATGAACGTAATAGAAATCATACAACAAATGTAAATTGCTTGAAAAATGTGGAAAAAAGGAAGGAATTGCCGTTATTTTTCGTAAAATGTCTCAGAACTAATATACAAGTAATTGAATGTTGAAAAATAACAATTGAAAATTAAATTAAATATAAGATTCTAAAAACTAATATTCAAAAAAAAATTCCAGCTAAAATTGGAAAATAGCTTTGGAACATATTGGAATAACATCAACAGAACAGAATCAAGTGCTAATCTAGATTCAAGTGCTATGTTTCTACAATTACTGTAAGTGGTATATACTTTTACAAGAGCAATCCAGCAACTTGTTTTCTTCTCGTATCCAATAATCCTGCAAATGGCAAGTGTTCTTAGTCACGTATTTAATGATTAAGTCATTTTAAATCTGAACTGAATTTCCATTGAAGAAGGGAATATAATTTCAGTGGATAAGATTAAATAAGATATAAAACATAATCCTAATGATACTGATTAGTCTACCTGCTACAAAAGTTTCAAGATACATATTACAACACAAGAAGCAAATTAAGAAGAGCCCAAACAATTGATTCTACGACAAAAGAAGACTATTAATAAGAGCTCAAACAATTTATTGTACGGCTGAAAGTTAACTTTTCAAGATACTTTATGGGAAGAATATGAAGCTCAGAAATCTATAGTTTTGAAGGTTATAAGTAGATATAGTCGTGTTTTATATTTCACAGAAATCTCTTTTTAAACTATTTTAGAATAAAGTTTGTATTGAATTTAAACCGCAATTTTAGTGAAATTATAAATTCATTTTTAAAATATCTTTTAAATCAGTTTTTTTCGTTCTAAAAACTTTAACTTAAATTTTTATGGCAAATATAAGTATTTAAAAAAAAAACTTTTTTTTACAATTTCTTCATTAAAATTATTACTTTTCAAATTTTTCTTATGGAATTTTTTTTTTAATTACTTAAAAGACCAAAAGATTAAATGAAATAAAATTCCAATAGAAAAACTTAAACTTCATAAAATATTTCAATAAGTTTTTCCTAGATATTGACAAAATGATTTTACAATATCAATATATATATATATTATATATATATTAATATTGAAAAGTTTTAATTTTTTATTTGGATATAAATCCGGAAAACATACATATATTTTTCATTAAAACTTATTGCAATTTAATATTTTTCGAATATATAAATTGCATCCTAAAATAAGTACAATTCTACAAATATAATAATATTACATTTAACAGTAATTGGAATGGAAGAATACTTTCTACCTGTGAGTTATAAGTAATACATCAAATTTTTTCTAATTTTTTCATATTGATATTTTATAGATATATTTTATAATACAAATTTAAGGTTAAATAAATAGGTTTTTCACTTAAGTGCAAGCATTTTATTTTTAAAAGAATGGTTTGCTTATTATTTTTTCTAAGTGGGCGCTTCAACTTAATTGTACTAAGCCATAATATATACTTCAACTAAATTAGATTAAGCAATTTAGAATAAATATAGTTTTGTTAACTGTTATTAATTTTTATCTATTGGATACTAGTGATTCATAGTTTTACCAAATTTTTAAACGATCTTCTTCTATCTCTCTTAACGGGTGCTTCGTTTTTACAATATAAAAGATTTATATTGACCAAAGCATGCATTACTAATCACATTGTTTTAACAATTTCAATTTGTAATGTAATATAACAAAAGAGAGTTACGAATATTCAAGAGGGAGGTTAATTACTAACAAACGAAAATAGTTTTATTAAAGTTCCATTTAACAAAGAAATCTATGAACTTAAGAAGAAAAAACTTGTACTTAAAATGTAAATACTTCTTCTTAAAGTTTAAAAGTTGTATATCTTCATATGATTTTGTTGCCTTTTCTAATTTTTACCATCTCATAAATAATTAATTGAATCTGAATTTGATTTAGAGGCTTAATACAAGTTGATACAACTTATACTTTATTCAAGTGAGTATTAATACACTGTGGCAATTGTTAGGTGGTTTAAAATTAGTTATGTAAACTTGTTTTGTAACCCATTTCCTACAATTGTTTCTATATATAGTACAGTGAAATAGCTGCCGCATATTCAGTTGTTTAAAGTAAACTGTTGTAAAATTAGTAACTTTAATCATATCAAAATGAAGTTTGTAAACCTATAAATATTACTGCGGTTTGGTAATACTGTTTTGTCATCATTAAAGTGTCATTTTTTGTCAACTAAAAAGTACAGTTATACTATTCTTAAAAAAAGTTGAATTTTTAGTGCGAAATAAATTAAAGAAATAGAAATAATTATTGTTGCTTTTAAAATCAAAATAAATTTTGTTAATTTAAGAAATACAAAACCAATGTAAAAATTATTTAAGAATATTAAATTTACTTTCAGCAATAGTAACCTAAGGTATAAATTTCATCAAAATAGCATCACCAATAGCATTTTTTAACGGGGGGACATCGCAAAATCGATTCAGGAGGTGACGCTGAGCAAAATTATACATATTTTTCTATATTTCCCTTGCTGGCTTTTGATGAGTCAATCACCTTACCAAAGTTGATATTTCCTCACTCCTATTTTATAGGTGTAGGGTATAAAAAGAAATTGTTTCGAGAATTATTATAAATAAAACATTAAGGTTTTCACTGTAAAATTTGTACTTTTATTGTCTTTATAAAATTAGAATTTTTACCTCCAAACTCCGACTGTACTATATAAAGTACAGACTACCTTTCAAAAAGTATGGAGCTAACTGTCATAAAATTTTATAATTTTCAATCTACCCTCAAAACTTTATAGCTTTTAAAAAATCGTCGAATTTGTATAACGGAATCTGGTAGTCGGAGAGAACGGAGAGAATTAAAAGAGACGCAAACATTTGGAGCTTATGTCTAAAACATCTTTTCCTTCTCTTTCATTTAAATCGTTTATTTAATAGCTCAAAGTCAATTCCTTTAATGTTTTTTACAATACTGATCTTCCAAATCTCTTATAACATAATACTTCTTTTGCAATTTTGACATCCTTATATACCAATTTACAATAATTTGGTATAAGAGATCCTTTTCTAAAATTTGGAAAACTCTAATCCCTCTGTTTAATAATAAAAATATTTCAAATCTATAAATATCAAAATCATTTAATCGCTGAGGAGTCAATTCAGTTCATCCAACTTAGTTGCATCAAAATAAGTTATTAAATTTTTTCTAGAATAAAATTGCAATTTTATTTTTAGCTTTAAGGGATATTTTTTAATAATGAAAAAATTAAACCATTTTTTGAATTAACTTTAAACGAAGAAAAATATCTCAGGGATACATTTAAAAGTTTAATTCAAAAATAAAATTAAATAAAAATATTAAATTAATTTATTCAGAGTGTAAAAATAAAAGTTTGCAAGTTAAACCAAAAAAAAATAATAGTTTTTAAATTTAAAATTCTATAAGTTGTTAAATTATGTAAAACATTTAGTTCATCCACAAGATACATATGTTTAAATTGAAAATTTTTTAGATACATCTTAGAATCAAAATTAACGAACCAGTTTTTTCTTTAGAAAAACAAAACTATTGAATAAATAAAACTAAAACTTAAAAATAAAAAAAAAATTTTTGAAAAGGTAAAAACTTTTTTACTTCAATTAAGAAAGAAAAATACTAAGTTTTATAACTAACTATTGATATTTATCTATTATTCCCATAGTTTTTGTTTTATTTCTTTCTCAGTTTGAACTTTTTATTGAGTAGAGTGTAAAGTGTGAGGTTATAAAATTGAATTTGAGTTGAAATTTATTAGTATATTTCAATTTTGTATCAACGTCAATGTAGAATTAAAATCAAAAGTCTTGGTCCTAAAAACAGGGCTTAACTGAAGGATTTTGAATAAAAACCTTTTTTGAAGTTTTGAAATGACTAGCGTAATAGTGAACGTGTCAGGTGAAGTTTTGAAATAATTAATATATAAATGATCCTCAAAAAATTAATACCCGGGATATAAAAGCTGTTCGTCTGAATGCTCAACTGAGGTTTAGAAAGCCTCAATAAAATATAGAAATCAGGAAGCGCTACGAAAAACATTCTAGCTTATTCAAATCTTCTATTTTAAAAATCATTTTTTTCAAATCCGAACTATTACAAATCCCGCCTTTGCTTGAATTTTTTTTTTATAATTATACCAGAGTTTTTCACTTAAAAGTTCACTTAAAAAAGCTAGATCGGTCTTTTCTAGCACTTTTAAAAAAAAAAGCTTGATCTAAAAAGTTATACTTTCATAAAAACATGAATTTGAAAAATACAGTATCTTGATAAACTAAGATTACCGTAGACCGACTTTCGTAGTAGTCACAGTTTCGACCTTACATTTTTTTTTATACTTAATATTAATTTTTTTAAAAGAGTGAAGAAGTAATAAGGAGTTAGACCTTATTAATGGAGTCGTTGCAATTTATAAAGCCGTTAATAGTTCGAAATCAAGAGACTTTAGAGTCATTTGCTTGCCAAGTATATTTCGTACGACAAGCCATTACGTAGTCGTATTCGAGTTAACAAGCCCCCTATTTTAGTAGTCAATTCCTAGTCATTGAATCGTACTTAGTCAATCAGTTCGTCAATCAATGTCCCAGTAAATGGTGTGTGAACAACCTATAACAACTTTTCATTAACATTTTAAACAGAGTATTTAAGATACTTTTAAGTTTTAATAACACAATCATATAAATATACATATAGCCAGCATTTGTTAATACATAACAAATTTTATATGTTGAGGTTGAAATAAAATTCTTCCATAATGCAATCCAATCTATTATTAAAAAATATCCCCTACTCCTTCTCTTTCATTCCAATTATAAGTTTGATATAATAAACCTCATTCAAAATAAACTATTTCTACAATTTATTTCTTTGTAATTATTTTTTACTTAGATTATAATTTTTTGTTGCATTTCAGATTTTTGTTATTACACAATATATTTACGTATACCAATAATGTCCTTTTCATATCCTTTTATTTGCTTTTATTTCATTTAAAAAAAAAAAAAACTGTAAATACATCAAATATCACATTATGACATAACATATAACATTACAGATGATTTCTCAAAAAAAAAAATATAAAACCTCAATCAATAATTCATAAGGTTCAAGGAAGGTTTTCTACATCTATCATATAAATAAATATATATGTATGTATTAATGTATATATTTTTATTTTACACATTTTTACAAAATGGAAAAAATAAAAAACACATTTAAAACAACAACAACAAAATGTAAAAAAAATGTCCTCTGAATTTTATTATTTTTTTTTAATTTTTCTTTTTTTTTTTTTACCTTAGAGAAGAAAAACTTGGGTTTTCCAGGTGTGGATATAAATAAATACAAAATAGATATTAAAAAAAAAAAACAAGTAAATATAGTGTTGTAATGTACAGTTATAAATCGTATCTTTTGCACAATCAGAGCCCATTAAAACGCTGAAGATATAAAATAAAATTTATAGATATAAATATATACTCGTAGAATGAATGTATATTTGTATTTTGGTTTATATATATTTATATATATATAAGAGTATATATGAGTAAATAACAGAAGTAGTATATATATAAAGGTAAGTATAATAAATATAAATTTACAGTTAAAAAAATAGGATATAATAACACCAAAGGAAAATTTGAAATGTTTACTTCTATACATATAAAGTAATCTAAGGATGATAAAAATAAAAGAATTACTTTTATACAAATGTATTTTTTTTCTTATGTTTTTCTTGTTGTTGTTTTTAGTTTTGATGTTATTGCTTATGTTATGCTTCAATAAAATGCAATTTTTTTTTGTTTTCTTATATTTATGAGTACAAGGATTGTTTATTATGCAAAAAAAAAGGATATTATACAAGTTTCAGTTTGTTATTGCAATTTTGCAAAAATGTACGAGTATTTTGTACATAAAATTGTTTATAATGATTAATTAGAAAAAAAATTTATGGAATTCAATCTTATTGAATTGAAATTTCAATTAAATTTGCCTTTAAAATTACAAATATATTTGTTATTTGTAGTGTTTCTTTTTTTAATTGGGGTTAGTATCAAGGTTTAAAAAAAAGACGAAATTTGGGTCACACAAATAAAAATTGTTTTTAATTTGAAATGTTGGCTACCTTAGTTTAGAAAATTCGATTATCAAATGTCAAATATAAACTGTCAAATACAGTAAACAGCATTTTATATTTGTTTATGGAAGGATTTATTTATATTATTATTACCATTTTTTGTATATGAAGAACTAACTTTATAGCGCCATATTTTGCAATTATATGTAAATTATACAGATTGTACACCCTGTCCCGTATATATTATAAATGGGTTATGTTACTGTTGTTTTTACATGTTATAAAGCAAATCTTGATTCTGAACCGCATAAAGGAAATACAACTTTTGTTTTGAATTGTATTGGGATTAAATAGTTTTACTAGTATTTTAAGGAGCACAGGACATTCACCAAGTCTATTTAGAATATGCTTCAGTTTATTTAATCGATATATTCACTTAGCTATTAGTTACTTGGCTGTAGCTATTGTATAAGATAATGAATGCAAAAATGTTAATTTTGTGCGCCGCCTATTATAATACACAAGAGTTATTTATATATTTATATTAAATATCTTATATTACGATATTAATTATTACGAAATAATTAATCAATTTTACGATATTTTTTTTATTAGATATGATCTGAACGAGGTTTGAACCTGAGACTTTCCGCAGGAAACGTGGTGTCTGTACCACTACGTCATTGGTTAGAAAATTAAATATAATTAATTACAATTATTAAAATTAATATAATTAACGAAATAACCAAATAATTTTCAATAAAAATCTTTTGAAAAAAAATTGTTTTAGAATACCTACAGTATAACTTAAACTACGAGCTCTGTTTTATTTTAATAATTTTATGCTTTCGAAATTATAAACCAAATGATTTTAAATTAAAGCCAATAATCTCTACATTCCAGGGATGTTATAAACATGGAAATATTTAATTGGTATAAGAACAAATTTAGAATATCTCATATAGTTTAAGAGTTAAAGTTAACGAGAATAAATGTTTATGACCGAAATGGTTTGATTTTTTTTTAAATGAAGTAATCATATACCTTCTTTCAAGAGTGTTAAGTCTATTACATCCTTACTTCTATTACAATCTATACATTCGTTTAAGAAATAAGAAAAACTCAGAACTTGCAAACCGTTTTGTACAGGTAATGGATAATCCCGTATGATCAAAGATGCCCCACTTCGGTGAAACACTTACTCCAATTTAATAAAACAATTAATACTGTTATTATATTAACTTACCACCGAAGGAATTATTCAAAATACAACTCTTCCTCTAAGTGAATACGAAATATCAGCACATAAGCTTGTACAGCAATAATGTTTACTTTTAATACATAAAAATACATACATTAAATATATATATATTTGTATTTGTGCAAATCGTTATGGTCAAAAAAATTTTAAAATATTAAAATATATCTTATTACGTATAGTATTTTGAAACTAGGTAATTCTTTTACCTAAAATTTGTTTCTATTTTTTTAGGTACGTAAATTTTTAAATAAATATACAGGGTATTTACTAATTTAGTGCACTGCTATATATTGAAAAAGGGACAAAAGTCCTGGAATCAAAAAAAAGTCAAATGCAGTATAATAACTCTACAAGTTCTTTTCTGGGGACTCATAACTAAAAAAATAAACCAAAAATCCCCGTGGACTTATAGCCCTGGTGAGTGATAATACTCCACTGGGAAAATTT
Organism: Dolichopus griseipennis; assembly: GCA_963082915.1. Taxonomy (NCBI): domain Eukaryota; kingdom Metazoa; phylum Arthropoda; class Insecta; order Diptera; family Dolichopodidae; genus Dolichopus; species Dolichopus griseipennis. Next base: position 72,742,698 of record OY720443.1, on the reverse strand, counting down.
TAATGAGGTAAGGCACTTTTTGCACAGCAGTTAAGCTAGAGCTCTTCCTGTTTCCAAGATACTTAAATTAAATTTTAATATTATATTTGGTTTTCATAATTTTGAATTTAAATCTGCTTCTAGACTACCTATGAAAATTTTCTCAAATTTATCCGAAATATAAAAAAGGTTTAACCTTACCTTTTAAATTAAAAGAACCCTCGAACAAATGTATCTATTTCCATACAAGAGTATCTCTGCCGTGATATTTATAATCACTGTACTTGATTAGGAAACACCCTGCTTGTGTATTTTGATAGTAAAATTTTATGTAACATAGAAAGAGAAAATTTATAAAAATTGAAGTGTAAAAAAAAATATTAGATACTGTAGATACATACAAGATACATCCAAAATAAAAGAATTAGTAATTAGAGTAAAAAAAAATCTTTGAATTTTCACCTGAAAGTTTTTCACATATTATATTATTGACTAACTACAAATCCCAAAAAGACCTTGATATACTAATGCATGTGGATGTGTGACTATGTATGCAGGTATGTACTTACATGCACAAAATTATATTACATTTTCATTTTAAATCATACCAACAACCGCACCTTAACATTCTGTCTATATTTTTAATATTAAAACTATGATTAGTTATAGGAATATGATTAGGTATAGGGATATGATTAGGTGTAGGAATATGATTAGGTATAGGAATATATAGGATGTAAACTAGAATGTGCATAGACATGAAATAAATTTTTGTTTCTTTTTTTTTATTTTGGAACCTTTAAGCAATTAAGTTCAAATTTATGTAAATTAAAATGTTGATCATAAAATAGATGTGGGGTAAAAAGAAGAATTAATGTAAAAGTATTCAATATGATATAAATCAAATGGTTTTTTTTTTAATTTTTTATTTTTAGAAAAGTTTTTCTTTTTATAATTTCCGCTTCTTTCTTTATTTTCTATTTTCTGCTCAGAGGCTTGTTTTAAAAATAGGTAATGCCAAGAGATATTTAATGATTTAAAATAAGTTTTTTAATGATTCTGTTTTTATTCGGTTGATTCTATTCTAATGCATTTGATCTTATCTTCAAGTGGTTTATTATGTTAATTGAAGTTAACTTTAATTTAATACAATTTTTATTTAAAGTTTATTTAAAAATCCATTAGAGCACTTTGTGTTTTTTAATTGTTTAGAGAAAAGTAATAAATTGTACCAAAAAATGCAACAAGGGAGTTGTTATATTGGTTTACGTTATGAAAAATAGTTGTCGAAACAATATGGAAGCTAAAATCATAATTATATTAATCCTTTGAATCACGAGGATTTTTTCTCAAAGACTTTGTTTCTTGAATTAAAATCACTCACTACTTCTCCAAAATCTCGATCAAGAAATTAGGAATTTAGCCAATTTCTTTGAGATTGCTTGATCATAAATTGTACATTTAATTGTTCAATGTAATTTAAATTTTGGTAAAATTGAGATATATTTGAAAATATTTACATAATAACCTGACCAATGGCTTACTGGTTAAGACTGCAACTTTCAATTGAAAGGTCTTCGAGTCTCAAAACTTTAACTGCAGCCGATAATTAAATGGGTTGGTGGAAATAATAATTCTGAAAACTAGAGCTTATTTTACTTCGCCAATATTGATCCTAAGCGTGGATGCAAAAGTAGGAGAGGAGGGACAATCTTTTTATCAACGTTTTAAAAAACCAAGGTTAAGCCTTCCTAGTGCCTTCAAACGAAATTCCAATAATGGCGAATGAAGCTTCAGGTGTTACTCTAAAAGTAATGATGGTTATTGAAAATTTTCTAATGATGGTTATTGAATTTTTACTCAGAACGGGTTGTCTATCAAGAGAGGAATCCCACCATCTAACTAAATGTGCACCAGTGCGGGTTATCTACTTCTTGGACAACGCTTCCAGTCTTCAATTCATATTAAACAATAAAATGACAACAAATGGAAATAGGTTCCCAAGAAGAACCCACGTAAAGGTGCACTGCTTTGAGGTTCCAAAAACATCAAGAACTTCCTGTTGTTGAGTTCCTTAATTAGTGTATCAGGAGTTGCCCTATACCTTTCGTAGTTGGTTAAAAATCAGAAGAAAGAGGAAGACAAAGTTTATAGTCTAACACGATTTTCTAGGTGACCATTATTCATTGGAGGGCAAAGAAGAAAAACTAATTATAAAAAGGTTTTATAGTATAATATTGCGACTGTATGCCTTGTTATATCCGATTCTACAACTTTTAATATCATAATGTATTTAATAAATATTTTAAAATAACATACCTGTATATAAATTTATGTATTAAATTCTACAACTTGTTTTATTTCTGCTTTTAAGTCTACGGATTGCTTTTTGATAAGGTTTAAAAGTATTAAAATTCTACATAATAAGAATAATAAACAAAAAAAAAACGAATAAAAATACAAAAATTAAAATTAAAAAAAATAAATTTTGGTATATCCTTTTTAAGGTTTTCATGTGTATGTGTTTTTTTTTTATATTAAATCCTTAATAAAACTAAAGTTATTTAAGGGACTTAAAAGTATTATTGTATGATACCTATGTGTAAGATTCACACTACTACTCATTACATTAATAATATATAAAACAGATATAAAACATAATAATGTATAATATAAAGATACATAAGAGTATAAAAAAAACAAGAAACAATAAAACCAAATTGTATATAATATAGGGGTCAATGATTGCCTGCTTTTTCTTTTGTATATTGAAAAAAAAATCTATTTACACTTTAAAAATGATATAAAATGGTGATATATATTATTTGAAAATTCTTCTTTTGGGGTTAGAATTGAAATTAGTAAGTTAGAAGTATTTAAGGAAAACAGGAACTATTCTGGAAACTAAGAGCGGACAGACCAATGAAGAAACATTTAATGTACAAATTTTAAATAAACATTCTATTCAAACAGTAAGTATAAGAGAGCTTCCGGATACGAATTTTGAGAAAATTATGAAATTTTAATCTGAATGGAATGGCACGGATTAGTACGAAAACAATTAGAAGCGTGTCATACGCCTGCATATCTTTCGCCTCTTTTGTGATTCCAATAGATTGTTGCCAGTATTACTTTGTGACTGTTACACTTGACTCAATATGGGACTTGAGACTTGTAGTCAAGCCTTTCTATTATATACTTTGACCCGTGTGGTGAGACTTTACCATAATTCCAAAATAAAATCATATTTTCGTTTAGAGTTGGGATCCAGACCAGACCAGACCTTACAAATTTTAAAATGAAACTTATTTCTTTAAAATATGTAATAACTAATATATGATGAAATACATGCGAGATTCTGAATTATATTACATTTAAGAGTTGTATTGGAAATCAGGGTGTATCTTTTAATAGCCCGAGAAAATTATCTACAATATTAAAAAAATTATATAAAGATGAAGTGTGCAACTGTAACACACTAAAACCACTAACTTTTTTGACTCAATATTTTGGTTGGGACTTTTGATACAAGTGTACAGTTTGGTTTTGAGGACAGGGATGTTAAACGATTTATGGGAACTTAAGAAATCTAGGATTATATGATTATGGACGATGGGAAAAATTGAATGGGATATTAAGAAGAAAGATGTTAAATGTTCTTCTTAAACTTTTATAAATCGTATAGATATTTATTACCAACTTTAGGGAACACATTTGATCAAATATGGTTAAAAATTGGCCACCAGCGCATGGCAAACGCATTTCCATAAACTCTGTTACACCACCTTGAAAGATTTACATATAAGTATAAGCAGGTATAGCGCTTCTTGTACTTGTTTACTTTCGGAAAATTTTAAGTGGAGGCTTTAATTGTTTAATTTTTTTAGAAACGGTTGGTCCCCTTTCAAGATATCTATAAAAACTAAAACTAATGTTGATTCAAAATGATTTTCAAAAAAACAACCGTTTTACCATCTATAAAATTTGAATTTCAAATGTAAAGTATCTATAATATTATTAAATTAGATTTTTTTTTAAGATTAAAATACATGCACTTAAGATACTGTTCGTCCTTAACTAAACACCCATTTTGTATAATAAAAACCTACTCAAAATAATTAAACACAAAAAACCATAATTTTAATTACCATTGTTTCTTTATTTTTATATACCTATATATATAAACATAATAGACTATTTAATATTATTGTTTTATGTAATTTTTTTTTCTGTTATTTTAAGTATCTGTAGATAAAAAGTAATAAAAATAAATTATAAGAAAATAAAAATTGTAAATAATTAAGGTAAAAATAAAAAATTATTTGTTTTTGTTTTTTTAATTTTTATTTTTACAAATAAATATATCTTTCTTTGTCTCTTTCTATCATTAGGTAAAATAAAATATAAAACTTGATAATATCCCAAAACTATGTATATAATGTACATATATATGTTTAAATAACCATTGGTCAATTTTATATATATACGTATAGATATTTTTAATAGTATCTTTGAGATTAATTTCTTAAAGATTTAATATTATATTTTGTTCTAAAATAAACAATATACAATATTATATAAATCTTGATATTATATAGATTTAAATATATATTTTGTAAGGATATTTGGATATTATCTTAAGAGTAATTAGTTTAGAATAATAGAATATGTAGGATATATATTATATTAATATTAGAAGTTATAGAAGTATAAAATTTAAATTTAATTTTAAAGAGAAAGATTGAGAATAAAAATTGTAAATTAAAAATTTTAATTTAAAAAAATTGTATTTCCAAGAACAGAGTCAATATAATCAAAAAAAAAAATTTATATCTTAGATAATCTAAAACTATTTTAATTGGAAAACATTTTGATATTAAATTCTTTGATTATATAAAGAAATTTTATCTAAGTTTTTATAATAGGGTCTCAGTTTCACCAATCACTTATCTCTAATCAAAGAAGCAATATTTTATTTTTACTAATCAAACATCATTGCTTTGTTGTCAAATGCAGTTGTGGTGCAATAAAATTTAAAAGAAAGAATTGATTCTTTATTTGATTAGTGATAAATTGTTGATGAAATTGGGCTATTTTGAAAATGTGGAACTAACAATCTTTTTTCAAAAACCACCCCATAGGATTTGTTTAAGAAAATTAAAGGAAAAAAATTAAACAATTAAATTCATTTAGGAGACGGTCTTTCTATAAATTGCTTCAAGTATATGGTATCATATTAACCGTATTTTGTCAATTGATTATCCGTCGATGGGCGTCTTTAATCTAATTAAGTTGATCTAGTATTGTAACTTTTAATTGATCTAAGGTTCCAATAGACTCTCTTCGGATGTATTTGTATAATTAGATTTTTTCCCAAAAAATAGATTAAGTAGCTTCCCATTTTGTATATTGTTGACATAAGAATTATTCTAAAACTGTTAATGGGCTCCATTACGTAATTAAAGCTTCATAAATTATAAAATATTGGATAAAAAGAAATACTGATATGATTAAGCACTGAGCACTTAATGAACCTCTTTAGTGGGGTGGTTATTAAGATATCGAATAAATTAAAAGGGTGCACACTGTAACCGTTTTATTGTTAAAAATGATATTTGATAGTAAGAGTCTTGGTAGCTTCAATATTCAAAATTGGAATTTGGTACAATTATCCCAGTCTTCCTTTCAAGTTATTCTACTGAGTTGCTTAAGATTCTTGATCGATTCTCTAAGTCTTTATCAAAAACCAAACATTTTCATATTTCAATTAAAGTTTTCTAAGCCTAAATTAAACCACAAAATAAAAATTTAAATTTCTGAGATTTCATTAATAAAATATTAGAAGAAAAATTTTTACTAACTAAATATTAGATAAAAAGGTTCGTCATATGATGGATACTAAAAAAATCTACCTTTTCTAAGTTTCCAGAGTTTTATGAAAAATTTAATTTAAATAAATTTATAGGTACAAATACATTTCATGTTCAGGTGCTGGAATGTTTTAAATAGTAAGAAACCTCAAATTCGGTTTTTCGTCCCTTTCATTCTTCTTTTATTCATCAAAATAAATAACAACTAAATTTTGATTTTAATATTAAATTTTTACAGTATTAAAAACAGTCTACATAAGAAATTGAAATTTAGTGCCTAAATAAAATTCTGAACTAACATTTTATTAGTTTCTCTTTTTCTATCTGTTATGCACCTAAGTTTTAATAATTAGTAGTACGTTACGTATATGAATAACACTTAACATAACATTGGGCACGCTAATCAGCAGCGGCTGTAGCTTATTTTAAAACTAGCTGTTAGCCCGTCACAGAATGACGGAAGGTCAATTGAAAGAAGAACTTTTTCTAATTAAGAACTATTTGAGATGAGGAAGAGATGAGGGAAACTTTGAAATTACTTTGAATAAATTGCTTGGTTTATTTGCTTAAGCAAACCAAGCAATGCATCACAGTGTTAATTGGACCTTCGCCTTTATTTCAGATTTTCACTGAAAATAATTAAGACTTACTACACAAATGTTCCTGTTAAGCATAGTCTTCTTAACTTTTGTTTACAAAATGTTTTACTATTTATTTAAAATTTCCAGAAAATCATCTGTGATTTTTAAAACTGAAAAGAACTAATTCATAAACTAATAAATAAATTTAATTTCATAAAAAAATGTTTCTTTATTTATTTTTTGTTATTTTTTTTATTAAAAATAAATAAAATATTTTTTGGCCTGCTTATGATAATTTTGGACATTTGATTTTCTAAAATAAAACACATCCAACAAAACATTAATATTTTATTTTTTTATAATTGAACACATCCAACAAAACTCATTTAATTGACTGCTTTTGTTACATCTCATTCTAGACAAATATATTAATAATAATAATAATTATGAAAGCTTGCACACTTTTGACATGTAAAATTACAATTTTTCATCTTCCCCCTAGAAACAATAAGAACAGAATTTCGGATTCAATATTAAAGAACTGCGAAATTAATGCAATTTAACTCCTAATTAAAAAAACATTTATAAATTAATTTATACTTAATACTCTTAAAAGTTCAATTATCAGAATCATTGTTTAAAGAAATCTTTAGACATTTCTGAAGAACATAGAAATTTTAAATCAAAAGTTTCCATTCAAAATTCTTAAATATTTTCACAAATCTAATAAATACATTTATTTTCTTTAATTAGTTAAATATTTTAAGTAAAAATTTTGAAAAGACACATTTATTTAAAGAACAACTTTCAAATAGCAACTGCAACAGCATATTGAAACATCTCTACATTCTAGCTTCATCTCATACATACACTATTGTTTTTTTTAGACGTTTTTCTAAAAGTTCATTGAAGTTGTTAACTTTTCCCAACTTCATAAATTTAATAAGATTTCCCCTTCCATTTTTGAAAAAAAAGAATAAAAAACAAAAAACATTTTTCTATAGGACTTTTTCCTTCATGTTTATGTAGTAAAAGTTTTGAATAGTACTTGAAACTATTACTTATATATAGAATAAAGTTGTAAAACTTTTTAATTTTTCTCTCTCTTTCTATCTTGTTTTTATTTTTTTAATTCTTTTAAAAAGCAGCTTCCAATTACTTATTTTCGAAAATCAATCAATTTTTTTCATAATAAAAAAAAAGAAGTTCGAAAAAAAAAAAAAAAAGCAAAATTTACTTTTCATTTAATATTTAAAGAATAGTCAGGAAAAAACTTTTATGAAAAACTTATTATATAGTATATATATATAAAGTACCTAAGATCGTATGTGTAAGTTTTTCTTAAAAAAACAAGAAAAATAAAAACAAAAAAGAGAAAATGAAAACTTTTTTTAATAATATGGTGTAAAACATAAAAAGTAAAATTCATCCTCCATTTTTTTTCATTCAAAAAATTTCTGTAAAGAAACAAAACAAAAAAAGTCAAATTAAAATCTCCATTTTGTCTCTTTTTTTATAAAGGTTCCATAGAATTACAAAATGTTTTCATTTCATTTAAATTTTACCATCCGCCCCTCTCCATATTAGAATATTCATTCGACAATTCAGAAAAAATAAAAAAATTCCCCACTTGGGTCAAAATGTTAACTCCAAATAAGAAATAATGTCAGGTACGCGTCTACTTAACTTTGCTTTATCTATCATCTATGTATCTTTTATCTCTTTCTATTATTTTTTTTTTTTTTTGCATTTTTTTAATGTAAAGTTAAAAAGAAATAGAAAGATAAGAAATCATGCTTACCTGTTCAATTATTTTTAAGAGAAGAATACGATGAGATGGCAGAAGAATTCTGTTGTAATAATAATAAAATGTCAGAATAATTTTGGAAGTGTAGGAAAAGGTACCAGTATCATATTTGAATGAAAATAATTACTGTGGGATAGTTGGGTATAATTAGATAGGATCTTCAACTTTTTCATATTGAGTTTCGTGACAAAATTTTTATTCAAAGATTGTTAACTTTAACAGTTGATCCACCTGATATTTAAGCCAGTATGTTCGGTACTTATATTGCCTTGATTAGTATTTTTCAAATTAAAATATAATGCTTAGTAAAGGACCTTTCCTTAAAAGGGTTTAATCAAACAGTTTCAGGTTTTTCTGACGAATTTGAGGAATAAATATAAGAAAGACTTTCCTGCTTAGAATTTTATACATCTCAGAAGTCGGTTTAGAGTTTTAAAACTCAGTATTTCAGATTTTAAAGATCTTTTGACAATATAAAATAACATTAAAAATCCTTTTTTAAAATCTTGGAAAAAAATTTGAAATACTAAACATTTTCTAATTATTAAGTTTGTAATTTTTTAGGAGTCCTGAATTTTGAGGCCATTGTGATAGTAAAAGTCATCATTAATTTAACATGAACTCTACTCTCTCTTAATCTTCCAGAAAGTTAATAGTGAATTGGTACTAAAAAAAGGAAGCTATATAACGGTTTTCCTTAAAAATGAAGACATTCAGGGAATCATGCTTGTGTTTATGTTACATCGAAGTCACTTATATTGGAAAAACGCCTAATATATAAATCAGAATTTTAAATTTGCTGCATATGCTGATTCAAATATTCTCAATTTTGTACCCCTGGACATTTGAGAATATTCGGAGCATGCGTAAAGACCACTTTAACATATGGAAGTGAAACTGGTTAGTTACAATCAACATCACACAGAAATTACAGGTATTCATTAAGCAATGTCTAAGAATCATATGCAGAGTATACTGGCCCAACACAACAAGCAATAATGACCTATGGAAACTTGCGAAAGTAGAACCGATCGGGCAAGAGATCGAAAGGAAAAAGTGGAAATGGATAGGGCATTTACTTAGAAAAGCGCAAGAAAGTATAGCAAGGAAGCATAAAATTGAAACACAAAAGGAAGCCGAAGACGAGGCCGCTCAATAACACCTGGAGACGAACGATATTAAAAGAACTAACCTCATTTGAATATTAAAATTATATTTTTGTAACTTATATAAAAATGATCACAGATTCCTTAATATGGAATCTACAACCTGCATATTCGCATATCAGAGAAGCTCGTAAAATATATAATGAAATTTTCAAAAAAAATTTTAAACTTTTTAATAGAAAAAAATGTCCAGGCTAAAAAGATATGACTAGAAGGACTACAGACGAAGACTAGGGTTTCAATGATTGTAATAAATAGTTAAAAACTTTAATATCTCAACTCCATTCACATACCCCTCTCTTGTAACAGAAGAGTTACAATAACAAAATTAATTTTAAACAAAGTTTTTGCAAAAACAAAGGATGCACAGCAAACCTTGAACTATACGAAACTCAGAGAATCAAGCAAATCCATTTAAATGGAATGGCTTGGGTACATATTATAAACTTAAAATCATATTTCATATTATATTACTTAATTATTTTCTTTCTGTAATTTTTTATTTTTTTTTCTTATTTTTTCTTCAAAACTTTAATAAGAAAATCTGAAAAATATCTTTGGAATCAAATCAAAAAAGCAAAAAAAAAAACAAAAACAAAAAGAACAAAATGAAAAAGTTTTAATGAAGATATCTTAAAGATATCTTTCAAATTTGCCCTCAATACTAAGAGTAAAAGGAAAAACCAAAACGTGACATAATAATATTGAAGACTTCGCAAAAAAAAAAAACAAAAAAACAAAAAAAACGAAATGAAACGACAACAAATAAATAATGGAAAAAGTAAGGGAGAAGTATGGGAATTTTTCCGGATTTATTTCTTCATGTTTCTTTTGTTTTTGTTTTATTCGTTTGAACTTAGAGCCGTAGCTCAAGGGAAATCTTAAATCTTTAGACAAAAAAAAAAAAAAAATTTGGAAAAAATTAAAGCAAAAACAAAAAAAAAAATTGGAAAAATCTAAAAAAATCAAAATAATTTTAATTTGAAACAATGGATGTTTTGGGATTCCTCTTTATAATTTTACGAGAATTTTAGAAATTGGTGTAATAGCTACTCAGTGTGATATTGATTGTCAATCCAAAAATAAGTAAGAAGATATTTATATACTGTTTTCGGTTTTTCGATATTAGCAGTTTCAGATGGAGCATTAATTGACTCAAACAATATTAGCATTGAGGGTGTAATAATAGGACGTCCCTTTGATTTAATTTTGTAAAAATTACCAAAAATTATGTCAAAATTCTTATACTTAAATTATAAAAATAATTTTCCTAATTTTAATTCGGAATAAATTTAAAACTGCTAAATTTGATGGAGCTTCCTTTTCTACTTTGGTGAAGGAGGAAATGGAAAGGCAACTGTTTTAGTTAATAAGTGAGAAGATCCTGTAATAACGAAAGTATATTATTCCTTTTCCACTCCTTTAAGGAGTATAGGGCATTCACCAAGTTTATTTTAAACTAGGCTTCAGTTTCTTTAATCATAATATTCACTAAGCCGTTGATTACTCGGCTGTAGCAATATAACGAAATAACGAAAGTGCCAAGGGAAAATTGTTTTTAAAGTTAAGAAACATTCTGATGCTGTGTATTATATATTATGTCAAATCCTAATTAAAAATTCTAAATTATTAGGGGACTGCGTCTTCTTATAAGTAAACTAGGGTAAGCAGATAATTGTCACCTTGAATATATTTTAATAAATCCTCTAATGACAAAATTATATTTGAACCCTTTAAATTTCTTTTAAAAAATTAAATTATAGTCTAATTCGAAATTATTCAGTTATATCTTTGGTAAAGAAAGAATTAGAAAGCTAATATTTTTTATCAAATATAACAGTAAATGCTCTAGTAATGAAAAAGTTAATAATTCCCTTCAACGTTGTTTTTAGTTAATACTTTTATTAAATAGATTATTAAATCCAGTTTTGACAAACGTATCAACGATCACTTTAAACGACTTTTAAAGGTTTTAGCAAACTATACTTAAATAATTAAATGTCCTCGAAGAATTACTCCTAGGCCACTTCTTAGGACCTTAAGTCCTTTAATATTAAAATAAAAATTCTAAACTATGCGGGATCTAATGTTGCTCTCGTGTATATAAACAAATAGAAAAAAAGTTAGATTTATATTGAAAAATCTTTACTAAGTCCTGAGCTTAAAAAAGAATCAACGAACCCCTCAAATGTGTTTTAAAACTTCAAAAACCTATCTACTGCTATTACGAAAGTTTTTAAATATTTTTTCTTCTTCTTAAAATTTTTTAACTTTAATTTTATATTTAACTTCGAAATTCATTCAATATTCATTTCAAAAATTGCCCTTCCATTTTTCTATTTTTTTTTGGTATTAAGATAAGAAATATCGAAAAACGTGAACGTGTTGGAAGAATTATGTAAAAAAAAAACAAATAAAAAAGTTTTATATTCATAATTTAATTTCCATTTTCTATTATTTTCTTTTTTTTCTATAAATTTTTTACATAATTTTCATAATTTAACAATTTTCATTAAAAAAAAAACAATAGTTGAATAAAAAGAAAATTCTGAAAAAAAAAAAGAAAATTTCCATCAATTTTTTATTTTTATATAACATTAATGACGTCTGGAAAGCCTGACAACTAAATGTTTATTCTTAATTTAGATTTTGAATATATTTTGAAATATATATATATATATATATATAAATACATATTATAATATTTTTATGGAAGTGTGTACGCGTGTTTTGCATCAATTTTACAAATGTATACTATATATTCAAAATATAAAAATTTCCCATTAATCCTTAAAGGAATCCTTAGATTTTCCTTAGGACAGCAATAATAGGTGGTTCCCCTTTTGCATGTCACTTTTAATTTAGTTTTTTTTTGTACTGAATATTTATAAATTTTCGAAAAAAAGTTCGAAAGGTCGGAGGCGAAATTATTAAATAATTTGAATCTTATTTTGTGCGTGAAAATATTTGTCAAATTGTTTAATATTTGATAATTTTGGATTGGGTGGCGGGGTGGATGAGGTTGACTTATCTTTTTTTTGTTGTAATTTTTGAAAAAAGGGAAAAAAAAAAAAAAGAAAAACAAGAAAATAAATATTAGTATAGAAAATAGAAAAATACCCAGAAGGTTCAATTTTGTTTGATTTCAAAATATTGGATTGAAAGGAAATTAAAAGAGCAAAACACTAATTAGAAAATAAGATTAAAGTATTAAAATTATCAGAACAAAAAAAAACACAAAAAGAAAAAAAAAAAAAGAAAATTATGACTTTTTGAAAAGAAAAGTTTTCCTTTAAGCAAAGTTTTTAGTTTAGATTTCCTTTGAGAATCCTTAAGATATTATCCTTAAATTTATTCATTTTGTTTTGTTATTGTTGTTGTTTTTGTTAACATATTTTTAAACTGTCCTATAAATAAATATTTATCTATTTTAATATATTGTATATATATATATATTGAATATATATGTATATATATTTATTATGTTGAATAAATAAATTAGTATATATACAAAAAAAGATCTTTCTTTGATAATTTTGATAGTCATAGATGAAAATCTATGAAAGTTTGAACATTTTAAGAAGATATGGAATGATATAAAAGGTATTACAAAGAGGGCAGGGGGTAAAAGTTTTTCATTAACTTTAATAAGAAAATATATAATTTTATAAGATAACAAGAAAAAAAAATAGGATATTAAAGATAATTGAAATTTATTAGTATTTAGGAAAAATATCGAATTTGTTGTATGTTATTACAAGATGTTAATTCCAATTTTAATCAATGGAGTTTTAATTAAGAGAAGTATATTGAAAATTTAATCGAAGTAATTGTAATCTTATTTGACTAATTTAACGATACCCTGCTAACGTTTATGTATCGTAATCTAATCAGTCACAAGTTTTATCATTGCTTTATAGAGCTTCACTACTCATAAACTAAAGATTGCCAGAAACCGTTTTCTACGTATCATTTTAAAAGGATATTCTGAGCTGCTTTAATAAGTCTAATGAGCTATGAAAAGGCTGAAAGGAAGAAATCAAATTAAAGTTTTTTTTCGAACATCCATCATTCGACTTTCCACTAACTTGAGTGGTCCTCTTGAAAATCTATTCCAGTGCTGCAAAGTAAGGTATAAGTCAGTTCCGATATTACAAATAAAGAAAAAAATGAAGTTTGATATGAAGGTAATTACAAAACTCCAGTTTTTTATAAACACCATTTACAGTTTACAGTTTTTATATTCACTTTCATATAAAGCGTTTTCATTTATTTACAGCATCGGAATAGATTCTCAAAAGGTCCTCTTACGAAAAAGGACCTTTAAGTACCAATAAAGGTACAGTACTCAAAATATTGAGAGACGCAGGTTTTAAAGGTATAAATATAATCGGATTACAAAAGGTACGAGATCAAATATGCAATCTTATTAATAGCCAATTATCAAAATCATAGCAGCTAATCAAGTGAGATGAAAATTAGCTTGAAGCCGTATGCTACATCATTTTCATCCACCTTCGCGATATATTTCAACTCTTGTTTTTCGAATCTTTATTAGAATTTTATTAGGTATGATTTTGAGGAGACAGAGGGATCAAACAAACCCCATGGTTATTTTTTGAAATTAAAATGGTATATCAAGAAGGAATGCGAATGAATTAAATAATAATATAACTATTTATTAGTAAAATAATCCTAAAAACTTTCCATTAAATCATTTATACTTACATCATTTAATTTTAATAAAATTCTTTGTTACAATTGAAATCAAAATCTCACCTGAAATACAAAATTAAATATATATATTAATTATAATGTAGTAAGTATCATATATTAAATATTAAAATTATATTAATAAATTATTTAAAATATATTTAGTATATATTTTAAATAATTTATTTAGAATACAGATTAAAATTTAGATAGGAACGAATTCCCATGTGAATAGTAATAGAAATGTTGACTTGGCCATGAAGCTAAGGAATTAGAACGAAAATAAGACAGAAGAGGAGAGTTAGGGGGTAGATTGAAACCGAAAATATATAAGTTGTGAAACGTTGCAAATTATATGTTGGTATCTTTCTATCAGATGAAAACACGTTGAATGAAAGCATGTTCTATATTACCGCAGTTCTCATAATTTTAATACCTACGAGGTATCTATAGGTATATAAGAGAATTAGAGCTTCAATATTTCAAGGAGTGAAAGGAGCCTAGGCGGAGTGGTCGCCAACGAATCATAAAGCGTGTAAATAATAAATAAAATGATAGGGGCTAAGGGTGCGTTTATGTTGGAGCTGCGATAAGTGATAAGAGCTTCGATAAGAGCATAGCGTAGAAAACTATATACATTATTTAAATAGATGTGTTTATATTAGAGCATCGCTTTGAATGCTCCAGCATAAACGCACCCTAAGATATAAATATTTTAATTATTTTCCTAATAGTTTGAAGATCACCAATAAATATTATACAAAATACCTAATATTTTAATTTCTTATTTTAATAAAAGTTAAAAAAAAAAATCTAATTATTATAATTTATTTCTTAATTATCTATCTAAAATTAACTAAAACATTAACTTATAAAAAGAACTTAATTTCTTAAGTTAACATCTGGTTATTTTATCTTTTCTAGAAACAAAACAACACAATCTGTGTTCAAAGTGTCAAAATAAAATATTCAAATAATTGGCTAAACCTTCGACTCTAACACAATAAAGTTAATTCATTTTCCTTTATTCATTATCTAAATTGACCATTTGTTCTCTTTTTATGGTTTTTGTATTTTTTTTTTAGATTTTCCACAACATTTAATACTCAAATTACGTTAGTATTATCAAATCCTTCCACATACAATTTTCTTTTTTCCCAACTATTGATTACCACCCACTTATTTCTTTAAACCCCTTTTTCTAAAAATTATTATTTTGCCTTCAGCATCTTTATCACAAATTTTTTAAAAATTGTGCAATTTTTTTTCAAGATAAAGTGTAACTGTAATATAAAACTTGATAAGAAATTTAAATTTATTCGTTTATCCGTGGAGGCAGGATTCACAGGGCTTCATACCTTTCATTTTGGTTAAAATCCACCCAATATTTAAATAAAGTCGGGATATTATTACCCTAAAAATTATTGTATTAAATTTTTGGAAAAATTAAAATTCATTTAAAAAGTAAAAGAGGTGTGAATGAAATTAAATATTTAATTTTCATTTTTCCATTTCAGGATTTAAAAGAAAATTTATTTAGGATACCGAGGAGCACAATAAAAATAAGTAATAAATAAAACCAAATGTTTTTAATAAAGAAAAATTTTGAACAAGGAGGAATTTGAAACTTTCAATTGTCAAACCCTTGGAGGTCTTAAATCCAGGATCATACGAAAAAAGTTTTTAAGGGACTTACACATATTTATATTTCAAGATCTAAGACTTCTCCAAATTTCAAGTTTTTAGATAGGGCGGTTCAAAAGAATAAACGGTCAAGAATGCAAAACAAAAATTGAGCTCGCAGAACGGTAAAATAAAGAACAGTATGTCAATCCTTTTTGCGTTTCAAAAATTATGAGATCTGCAGTCTTTAGCTGTTTCTGGTTTGGAAATATACCTTATAAAATTTTTGTTATAAGAGTTTAAATATACGACTTTTCTGGATTTTGGGGGGCTTTAGTTCTAGCGAGGAGGGCTACATAAAACAGTTCTGCCATAAACTTAATGTTCTTTTACCATATCTATTCTTAGGTAAAATTTAATTTCTTTATTTTAAACTATTTAATAATAAGTTTTTTAAAAACCGACAGACGAACCGACTAATGAACGGACAGAGTGGTACTATATAATCACAATTTTTAAAATTTTTTTTAAAAATGTTTAAAATGTGGTTAAAGTTGACTCTATATTAGTTAATTTTATATAATAAAAATAAAAAATCGTAAAATTTAAAATTAAAACATACCGTCCATTATAATTAGTCAATATTTCATGGTTGGTTTTTGTATCTTTTGTCTCTTTCTAACATATTTGTTAACGCACTGTTTTCTTTCCAAATAAAATTGTTGTAATTTTTGTTTTTGTAGTTCTAAAGAAGCCACTAACATCATAAAATCAAACCATCATCATCACTTTGGTGTGTGTATGTGTATATGTACGCATCTCACAATACATATTTTCAAATCTAAAAACTTTCGTCCTTCCGTTTTAGTTCCCTGGTTTTTAAATTCTTACCAGAATTTTCACCTTTAAAAATATAAAAAGGAAAAGATGAAAAAAAAATTTTTTTGAAGAGAACACGTTTGTTTTTTCAACTGGTTTTTTCGCTATCCTTCTCTCTCTCTTTCTCTCTCTCTCTCTTGAGGTATGTTTTGTTGTATTTAATTCAGGAATGAAGAAGCGATAAAATCTTTGATACGAAAATCCTACACAGATGCAAAACAAAAGAAACAAAAAAAATAAAAACAGAACCAGCTTTTACCGTTAGAAGTCATTTCTAACTGTTAATTTTTCACTCACCTGTAAAAATGTTTTTAGTGGTGGGGAAAAATGGGATATCAAATTAAAGTCCTTGAAATAAAATAAAATTATTTGTATGTGTATTATACATTATTACAGTGCTGGTCAAAATATGACATTAAAGTAATTATAATTTAATAATAATAAATGGGTGCAGATAGTTTGTAGGAATCAAACATTCACAAGAAATAAAAAAACTAAATAGGAAAGGCGAGATCTGACCTATAATTTATTTATGTATGAAATCTGACCTATAAGTATTAATGTATTACAAATTTTCCGTTTTATTTTAAAATTTCGAATCGTGGATGTTGTCTAAAGCATGTCGAAATAAACTGGAAACCTAGTGTTGCAGTTTAGAAGAAGAGCTTGGGGTTCTTTCGGTTGATTACTACAAATATTGAAATTAGGGAGACAGTATTAAATTCTATGGGGATTTTGATTGTAGTTAAAGAGGGGATTAACTAATCACAACACATCACAACACATGCTATGGCACTAAAGTAAATTTGAACAATTATTTAACGTATCGGGGATGTTTTATTTTAAACTTTTGTAGGTAACCAGATAATAGCCGACTTGATGCTATGTCATTAAGGTGTAGGCAGATGTCATTAAGGTGTGAAGATAAATTTTAATCTCATCTAAAGCTAATTAGTTCATAAACTGTGATAGTTGATAGTTGCATAAGATGAACTTAATTATTGCTCGATTACCGTTTAAGCCAGCATATAACTTATCCAAACTTCAAAGTGATATATGTCCTCAAAAAACCAAGCAAGGTGATGATATGAATTGAAGTATTTAATAGCAGAATAATTTTAATCTTCTAAAATTGTATTACGACATGACGACATTTGCAGAAAATTGTAAGAACCAACACGAGATTAATTTGGAGACAATTGAGAACTATTCTAATAATTTTGACTACCACTATATATTAATACCTGAAACATACCTTTAAAAAATTTGTTGTAGTTTTTTTTTGCTTTTAATTCGAATGAATTATCTTGGCTTTAGGATTTAAATGAAACCACAACGGAAAATATAAAAAGAAAATAAAACCGAAAAAAAAACACCCCAGAGTAGAAAAGTGTAATTGTAATTTATATCCTGATGATTATGGATGGATATAGATGGGTAAACAGTTGATTCAAAAAAAATATTATAACTTTTGGTTGCCAATTTGTATTTTACATTAAATTAAAATAGTAATACTGCTTGAATTTGGATAATAGTTTTAGTTTGTCTGTCATTAATTTAAACCTTCAAGTAATGAAATGTTATTCAGTTTCAGGTCCTGAACTTGTAGGATAAAATGTGTAATGGTACATACCTATTCTTTTTCTAAGTTGACTGGACATTTAAAATTTTCATAAACATACTTAATATTATTAACAAATTGAATATTTTATAAGGAGTCGCATCAACAACGTGTAGAAGCCTTTTTAAGGAATTAACCAATACCAGTTTTAGCCAGCCTAAAGTAAAAATTGTAAGATTAATAACACTGATTTCACTTTAATATCATTAATACATCAATTAGTCACCCCAAACATCATTCGATAAAATAAAAAATAGAAAACTTCATCAACGATTCCCCAAAAAATTTCATCAAAATGAGGAATCTGTCACCGTCCATTCTTAAATTTCAAATATTGCATACTATTAGGGGCTTCAAATAAATTCAAGTTATTAAATAAAAGAAAAACCTATTTTGAATGTTAATGTAACTGTAATTGAATGCCAGTCTAATAATTTTCATCTTTTTCTTAGTTATTTTCCTTTTTAATTTTACTATTATTATCTTCTCACCACAAAACAACTGTTATATTCTTTAGTTACCACGATTCAAATTTTCCTTTTTGTTTATTTTGCAAATTTTTAAAATAAACCCTAATGTTTTTCAGATTATTCTTAAATACTTTAAAGTATAACAGTTAGATAAAATCCAAAGAAAAGAAAATTAAAAATAAAAGCTATGAAAATTTGCGAAGGTGGAAAATTCGTTGATTAGGAAATGATAAGCGTTGCTAATTTCAATAAAGTAAAAATACTTTAATGCCATTAAAATTATTAAAAAATGTAAAAAATTATTTTTTTTTAAGGTCATTTTTGTCCTTTCTTTCTGGATCATTCTAATTATTTGTATTAAATACTTATCTTACTCTTGAATCTGAAAATTTTCATTTATAGAATTATTTTCCAAAATTTTAAACTGAATATTGTGAAAAATAACTGAAAAATCTATAAATAACTTGTTTTTGAATAGAGGTCATTAGTTGTATATGAGTTAGAAAAAAAAAAATTTTAGATATTTAAAATATTCCATAAATCTCATTAGCTTTGGTTTCTGGTAGTTCTAAATTACAATCTGTGTCTTAACTTATGCAACATTTCAAAATTAAAAGCAGTATATGCCCTCAATGTTGAATAGTATACTGGCAAGATCATTGATAATTTATTACATAACCTCATAATAGACCGATTTTAACTATGTGATTTTCAAATTTATTCCCTTATAATTTAATATGAAAATTTAAATATTAAATTTTAATTTAAAGAAAAACATTGAAAATTTCATTTTTCATTTCGCCTCTCCTTCCTGTTTTCCACTTCCAAATCAATAATAATCATCTGATACTATAAACATTAAAAACACAGATGGAGTTAATTTCAAAGATAATACGTGGAGACATAATAAATTAAAATCAATTCAATAAAAACAAGAAGAAGAAGAACAAACAAAGAATAAAATCAACTTACCAAAACATGGTGCGTATCTTAAAAAACCAAAAAAAAAACGGAACTGATGAAAAATTACACCATCTACAGATATGTAGAGACAATTGGTAATAAGCAACGCATTGCGTTTTGTGACTTTAGAAATATAACAACAAAAAAAGGACTCCAACCAAAAATATAAAATCAAGGACAAAAGTTACACGTGAATATACATATATATTATACAGTAATAATAACATGACATTTGATGCCATTTTAAATTCTGTATAACATAATAAATAACTAAAAAAAAAAAATTTATTTTAATACATGACTTCAACATTTGTTTTTCACATCCTGCGGGACGTCTGTACTTGGAATGAAAAATAAACGGTTTTTCCTCGCTGTTTTGTTTTATAAAGAAAAACTTTCGTTTTTTTTTGTTTTTGAGGCCTTCATTATTACTTGTATTTTATCTATGGGTTTGTGAATATCTTAAAGAAATCATTTTAAGAAAAAATGGTATAGCGTTTTAGTGAATGACAGGGATATACAAAAGGATATATTAGAATTTCGTAAAAGGATAAACAATAAAACAAAAAGGATCTACAATAATAGATGAATAAATAAGAGATGTCATCTGTTTTAAAAATTTAAAAAATTATTTTTATTTGGTTTGTTCTAGACGCAACATAATGTTGAAGGATGATCAAATAACACCATTTTAATTTTCACCACACTATTGGTGTGGTTAGTAAAGACTAATAAGTTTGTTAAAGACTTTAAAGAATTAAAATTGTTTTAGAACAATATTATTATTATTGTTTTCACTATAATTGAATAATTTTTAGACATAAACCGTTCAGTTCAACACTAAAATTTCTCATAATTATCCATAAAATTATGAAAATATTTATCTAGGCAAAGTTTATCATCTATGGGAGTAGTGCATTGATCAATTATATAAATTTGACCTTAGCAAATATTAATGAAAGTGAAAACTGCAAAATACAGTCAACTGAGTAAGAATACAGGCAAATTAATAAAGGCATAAGACTTTCCAAGTTATTGCTTTTGATCAGAGACTAACTTGGACTTTTGATCTTGGACTAATTTATTGATCACCTGCATTTTCCAAGATTTTCCTAGCATTGAATACATCTTTTTTTTAGAACTAGTGAGATCTTAGATAATCTTAAATTGTTACAACGGTAAATCATATATTTAATCATGGATTTATGTATAAGTTTATGAACTAGTATCTGTCTGCAACTCAAAATTAGAGGAAGGAGGAATTAATAATCAATATGGATATATTTTTACATGGCTGAAAATTGGAAAAAATCGGTTCGAAATTGGCCTGATTACAGATTATATGATTATCTAACGTTTGATTGGTGCAGTTTAAACTTAAATTACCGATAAATTAAACTGAAATAAACCTTTCTGTGAGTTTACAAGAAAATTCTAGTTTAAGGTAGGGCAAATGTATCTTAGAATTGAGATAAAAATAGAAAATTTACATTTTAGCTGCCGAACGTAGGATCTTGAATAATATTTAAGTGTTGTGATGATATTGCTAGATTTAAGATTAAAGATATTGCTTGAGAAAAATCAAGATTTTATAAAGGGATTGAAAATATGTAAACGGCTGGAGCAGCTCTAAAAAAATACTATTTACTCATTCTTGTAGTAGAATTAATTTGTATTGATTGAGGGAACACTAAAGTTGTCGAAGTTGGTTTGAAATGACATTCCAACTACTGTGAAAAAGTACTTTGATACTGAAATCGCAACTCTTCATGAGGACGAACGTATTTAATTAAATTTTTAATGACTAACAATTAAGTATAAAATTATTTAACTTGAAAGGATGATAATGTTTTTAATAATCAGAGTTGAGTAATTATAGGAAACTTCAATATTCGAAATTCAGAGTATTTTTATATTCTGAAACTTACATCAAAATAGATTAACCGTATGGATTTGCCATAATGGAATAATGAATTAACACTTTCACAAAATAATAAAAATATTTCAAATTTTAAATTTATAATTCAAATTCCTTTCCTCAAAGTATTAATAAAATTAAAGTAGTACTCGTATATATAAATTTAAATAATAGAACAATTCTAAAAATAAATTTGTTTGATAGGCTTTTATCTAAATTTTGCGTTGATCCGAAAATATCTCTGTAAGGGAACAAATCGAAAACATACAAAATTCTAAAAATAGCCTCGCAAAAAACGTTTAAACTAAAAAAACAGAAAAAGTAACCATGGTGCAATTCATGATTCTTCAATTACGCATTATAAAAACATAATTTCTCTTTTATTTCAACTTTCTAATTAATGATTGAAAATTTCACTTACCGTCTCAATATTAATCTTTGCACAGTTCACTAAGATTTTTAAGATAAGTGTATATTGGTAATTGTGTATATAAAACTATATGCCATCAAAGAATAACTACAAACAATTCTACACCAACAAAATTTGAATTGAATATTTTATTTTAATACTATTTTATATTTATCTTATTTTCCCTTTCCACAATCTTTTATAACATTACAATATTTCTTATTCTAATTTTCTTATTCATGGTATATTTTAAAATGAACTGAATTATTATGAATAAGATATATATATACTCTTTTCACATGAACTTGGTCCTTTTTACCAGACCAGTTCTAAGGATCCACTAGTCGTATTAAAATATTTGGAAGAAACGGGACTCACAATTTTAAAAGTCGAACAAAAGGTGAAAAGGTGGTACCCACAAATTTCATTGTAGAATTCAAATACAACAAGAAAAATTAAAAAAGTTCAACTCTGAAGCCACGCTAACAAATTAATCAAAAATTTAGGTGCCATTTTTATTTTTCAGCATCAACTTCAGATAAAGGCTGGATTTTTCAAATTATAATATTTCTACTTCTTGTTCCGAAGATACGGTAGAGTTTCCAAAAAAAAGGACCAAATTAATTTGAAAAAAGACCAACTTAATTTGAGGAAAGACTGAATTGATTTCAAAGTAGACAAGCTTCATTGTGAAGAACAACCAAATTCATAGGAAAAGAGTATATATAAAATATCCTTATAATATCCTGCTCTTAAAAAAAAAACAATACCAACAAACAAAAGAATATTATAATGTTTATTTACAGATATCATAAGAAAATTGAAGCATGACTTGAAAATCCTTTTATTTTCTTTATTTTGATCGGAAGAAAAGTTCAAAAATAAAAATTGAACCAAATGGTACAATATTATTAGGAAAAATGTGGGGTAAAGTGAATAACTGTGTCGTAGAATGAAAAAATGAGGGGTAAAGTAAAAATAAAAGGAAAAGAAAAATTTTAGAAAAAAAAGTAAAGGGATTTCCCTATAGATTACACCTGAAGAATGATGAAATGATGTAAAAATCAAAAAAAAAAACAAAAGAAAAAAGTAAGAAAAGAAAATTGGTGGAAAATTTTTCTTTATTTTTTCTCAAAAATTATTGTACCTTCTGCCTATAAATACCTTTTGATAAAAAAAAGGCACAAAATGAAAATATTTTTAGTAGCCGCCTAAAATAATGGATGAAAAACTTTGTTTCCATTATTTTTCGATAAGAAATTGAAAATTTTTAAATGAACTTAATTGTAATATCAGTATATTTTTAAAATTTATAAATTTGTTTGTTTCATTTAAACCAGAGCCTAGAGTTTTTCTTTCCCATCTTCAACAATTTTTTGTTGAAAGTTTATTAATTTCCAAGGTTATTTACTATTTCTCGTGTTCTTGATAAGATATCTGTGACATCTGTTAAGGCAGCTGGGTTCTTTGTTCCGTGAGAAATTCATAGTGAAATAATTGTGAAGAATATTTATTTGATCTAGACATCTTACTTTTCTGGTGTTTTCTATTGAGGATTCATCGAATAATATTTGAGAAACTTTTATTAGTTATGGTTTTGAGCACAATATGAGGTATATATTCCGAGGCACTTTTTTAAAAAATCCTGATGTAAACCGTTGATTCTAAGTCAAGGTTATCTGACATAATACAGACACAAGTTAACACAAGTTGGTATCTTCTAATTATTTCAGATATTCTCTAAGACTTTCTAAAAATACTTTAGTTGCTGTTAATACAGATACTTGAACAATATCTAAACACCAATAACTAAAGAGATTGGTGGGCAAATTAATCAGATAAAAATTTGCAATAATTAATTGTATATTATAAAATATAATTATGTTTAGTTTCCTTAAATTTAGCCTTGGTTCTTAAATTTTGTGTCAGGCGCCTTAGCTCCTTAAATTAAAATTAATTAGTTAAAAGTTTATAATGTATCTAGTTATAACAGTTGGAAGGACGAATTAATATGAATGGTTTCATTCCAATACAAAATTAAACAAAGCCAAAGGTGAAAAAAAATAGGATATTATTTGCTCCTTTTTTCTACCGTTATTTTTATTTTTTTTTAAACAGGTTGCTCGTTAGGAAAATGGAAATATAGGGTGCTAAATGAGGTAAAAAAAAAAAGGAAAACTTCACTTTTTATTAAAATAAAAAAAATAAGCATTTAAACCTGGAAACTCAATGGTGTTTTATGGATTTTCAAAAAAAAAATTTTTTTTTGACGAATCGAAGAATTGGATTTTTGACAAGTTTATTTTTTGATATTTTTCCTGTTATTTTATTATTTTTTTTTTTTTTTGGGTTGTATAATGGTGTCAAACAAGGGGGCCTTTAATATTTTGAACACGTAATATTTGGCATTTAAATGGAATCAAATTTTTGTAGAATATAGCTATATTATGTTAATTTATTTAATATAGAAATTTAAAATTTAAAGGAGGAAACTTAAAGTTTAAAGAATTCATTATTTTTGAAAAAAATTCAAAAGGACAAAAAAAAAAGGATTATTAGCAATATAATTTCCTTTTTTTTGTAGAGTTTAATGAAAAGATATTATAATTAACGTCTTATTAATTTAAAAATTATTAATTTTAAAATTAAATTTAATGCAACTTTTTGACTTATATTTTGAACTATTAAGGCAAGTTCAAAGGTAAGATTCAACATATCTTATCTTAGAATATATGTTGATCCTGTTTCATTAAATGTAATTTAATTGTTTACTATAATCGGTTGTTAAAACCATTATAGGTTAAGGATATAGTTATTAGATTATACCAATACAGTTTTTTACAATTCGCCACCGCGAACTTCCGGATTTATATTACATATATCTTCCAAATAGTACCAATCCTTCTCAAATACAAATAATGCATACTTTTAGGCGCGTTTCTTATGTATAACTTAACCACAATTATTTTATATAAATCACCTAAAATTTAGGATTTTATTCGAATACAATTATAAAAAATAATCAAAACTGAAAATTCTGAATCTTCTGTTATGAAACAAATGCATCAATGATAAGTTACATGAGAATTATTCAATAAGATATCTAAAACCACCTTTAAACAATAATAATCAAAGAAATAAAATTTATTTTAATTTTAAAGAACATTTTAAAATCAATTTTTTGTTTTCATTTAATATGTAAAAATGTATGTAATACAAATGTATGTATTATTTAACAAATACCCTGATAAGTAATAGTAAATAACTAAATAAAAATTAATTGTAATGTTACATTTAACTTTTATTATTTATTCATGTAAATCCATATGAATTTTTGTGTAGTAAATTAATACATAACAAGGAAATAAGACATAGTATTAACTTTTAAACATTTTTTTGTTAGACAAAATGGAAAAGCAAATGTATTGGTTTATTTTTTGTTAACAACTTATCCCAGTTATATACTAAAATATCTTAAATGCTGAATTGTCTTGACATAAGACAAAGTAATATTTTAAAAGGACAAACGCATAGATAATTTATAATTGTCATAAAAATTCCGAAATTTCATAAGATATTTGATAATGTAATTTTTTAAGTAAGGTTCTTCTGGTTCCTTCAAATAGAGATGGTGAGGTAAAATTATATAGTATAAACTTAGGACATAATACTCAAAAGTAAGCAAAACTTCTTCAAAAGACGTTGATGTTTATTAAATGTGAAAGTACTCAATAAAATGTGGAAGTACCAATAGTATTTTAAAGATCCTGAAAGGAGATCAGGAAAATCCTCAAAAACCCGAATGCAAAAATATAAAAAAAAAAAATACGAATTACTTCTTCCAAAAAAATCGAAAATATAGAATATTCGTCCTTAAGCGTAATCTGTGCATTCTTTATAATCTAGGAAATGAAGAACCGGGAAAAATACTAAATATCAAAAGCAATCAAGTCAACAGGTCTTAATAAAGTCTCCGAAGATGAGCCAAATTTAAATTATTGGAAAGAAGTGGAGTTTATTGGAAAGTTTAAAATGCCAACCTCTGTATAATTATAGTGTGAGTTTCTTAGATATCTGATTAAGTTATAATTATTTCACAGATTTTAACCTAAACTTTGTAAAGAATTTCCCCATTTTTTTCGATTATTAAACAATATATCTGGCAACTTTCCTCGGATAAGTTTTCACATTAACCAAACACACCAAAAAAATTCATATATTTTTATTGTTTTGTGAATATTTATAAAATATTTAACTAACTTTTACCACAAAAAACAATACACACACATATATAAAAAACAACGAATACAAATAAAAAAAATTATTTTTAGCTTAGAAGGAAGTATTTTGTTTTTATTTTTCTTCTTCAAAAACTTTTCTTAATAGGAACGAATAGTTAGTCATATGACATTTCAGCCAATCTTAAAAAAAAATTAAACTATAAGACAACAATTTAAATCTCAAAAACTCATATTATGTAAATACAAATACATATATAACAAGCACATATATATAAATTGTCAAGTACCTTGAATAAAATTTTATATTATTCCCTTCTCTTTCATTCAACCCAATTATTTTCATTTGAATTGTTTTTTATCACATTTTGGTTGTTTTAAGTCTATATTATTCCTCTAAGTCCGTCTGTTCGTTCATCGATCTGCTTGGATATTTACAAAAGTTTTACAGCATTCAACAAGAAGCAATAAAATAGGCATCACTGAGAAAAATCTCAAAAAGTATTTCATGATACAACTTTTTTTTAGCTACACCCCTACAAAGCTACACCCCTTAAAATTTCGAAAAAGTCCTGTATTTAAATTGTGAAAAAAAATATTTC
The DNA here is from genome assembly GCA_963082915.1 of Dolichopus griseipennis. Taxonomy (NCBI): domain Eukaryota; kingdom Metazoa; phylum Arthropoda; class Insecta; order Diptera; family Dolichopodidae; genus Dolichopus; species Dolichopus griseipennis. The sequence continues at coordinate 72,715,859 of OY720443.1, read as the reverse complement.
TATTAATTAGATCTTCAAACAGTAAACGACAGCTGCTTTCATAAGCTTTAAAAATATATATGTGTGAAAATAATGTATAGGATTGTCATACGGTATTTTAATTTGGCCCAATCTTTTTTGAAATTCAATTTTCTAAGTTGTGTTATAGCCTTCTATCTTAGAAATGATTAAGCTAAAAAAACTATGAATGTTGAGAGCATTCAGATCTTTAGAAATAAGATTGAACCACTTAAGAAGTAATTTTTGGGTCGCCCTCACTCTTCTAGGATCTGTTAATGGATAAATACTAAAGATTCACTAATTTTATAGACCTGTGTCTTAAAAAAATGTCCAAATTTCTTTTAAAGAGTCTTGTGAGTTTTTACAACTTTTACTTAATCTGCAAAAAGTTAAAATATAAATTTTACTTCAAAAAATCTACAAAAAGTTCAAATTTAATTTTTGCCAAAGGAAATGTGCTCAGTTAAAAACCCTAAGTATTTTCATTACTTGTTCTTTTATTTTTTATTGTAAATCCCATATGTGTAAGGACAAAAACAACAAAAACAAAAATACAAATTCCATAGGCATAAAAAAACAGGTAAACACGCATATGTCCTTTTTAATACATATTATACTTTTCAATATATATATGTACTGTAAAATAATATATAAATAACATTTTATATATATTATTGGAATATAAATTTTCGAATTACCCTGAAAATAAATAAATACGAATGAAAAAAAAACAAACGATTTCAAAATTCAACTTTAACTTTTACTTCAATGCTTCTTTATTATATACTTTTAATTGAACTTGCCTGTGTCTATGGCTTTATTTTTCATTCTGTCAGTTAGTGATACATTTATATTAGAAATCTGACCATATATTTATAAGAATTGTATGGTTCAGTGGTTAGCAAAGTGGCTTAGAGTGTAAGTAGATCTGAGTTCGATCCTCCTTTAAAGACAGAAATTTTTTTTATTTTTTTTTTAAATTCAACAGAAATAATAAAAAAAATTACAAATAAAATTAATTTATTTGTATAGTTTCTTTAAAAATTTGTAACTTTAAGAACTAAAACACTTCACTTTGATAATATAAAAACATAGACCAAATAATTACATAATGTAGACGATCAGTTTCATATAAAAAATTTTTAGGGGTTTTTTTTTATGTCAGTCCGTACATTTTTGGTTCATTAATTTAAAATTTATACAAGTAGGTAGGTACTTAAATTAAAAAAAAAATTTCACCATGAAGCGAATTTGAACCCTTACTTATTCATCTTAATGAAAATTTTCAACATTTTAAGTTTAAAAATTTTGAAACATTAAAATAACTATTTCTTATACCAGCAATTTACTTTTATATTAACACAATAACAAATTCCTAAGATCTACCTTCAATTTTTTATTTTCTGCATTTTAGGGGGCTAGTACTACTTTAATAAAAGTATATATTGAAAAAAAGATTTTTTTTTATTTTATTTTGTTTTCCATTTGAATTGTTGTTGCCCCAGATATCTGTAGATATATTATTAATATTTAGTCCAATTTTGTTTTTGTATTATTGTTTTTTTTTTCTAAGGATTTAAATTTTGATTTTTTTCAAATGTTTACTAGGTGTTATTTTACGTCTCATTCTATTACACACACAAATAAAAATATATGTATCAAATAAATATATATGTATATAATATGTACTTAAAAATTTAATTTTTTATTCTTTTATATTTTGACACGATTCAGTAAATTTGAAATCGAAACTTATTATTATTTTTCTGATCAATAGATATAAATATATATATATATATATATATTTATATATTTCTACCTATATGTATTTTCAATTTATCTATTTATATTCGCATGAATATGTTTAAAATATTATTCTAAAAGTACCTATGAAAAATTATAATTTTGATTTTTTTTTTCATTTCTTCATATGATTATGTCTATTTTAAGAAGTTAAAGGACATGATATAAATTTATACTATCATTCACTTGATTTAAGAGCCTCTTCTGATTTTCATTGGGAACTTAAATTAATATTAGTTATGTAATTTTATTTACTAAGAAACCAATATTTAACGTCTTTTTAATAAAGGACATTTTTTTTTGCATGACAACTGCTATACACGTTTAACAACTGGTATACGATTATTAAATATTCGTTATGCTAATAATTTATAATCCAACTGGCGGATGTTAGTGAACTCAATCGAAAACCAGATGTACAAATTTTCCACTTTTACTGTGAATGAATCTCAATACTTGAACCCACTTTTACTAAGATTCGACCATGCGATTCTAAGGTAGGCACCACTTTGCCATCCGGCGTGTGTTGCACCAAAAAGCATTCAGTCAATCTATTCAAAAACCATAAAAATACTTAACATTTGCCTTCGTTATCATTTTAATGTGCTTTGAAACTTATTTATAAGTACTTTTTGTAGGGACCTGAATTAAGGCCCTGTGAAAAAAGGCCCTCGGAGTATTATTTCTCGTTTAATGAGAAATAACCCCCTGGGATCTTATTTCTCATAGTAATTAAGAAATAAAACCCCGGGATTTTACTTCTATTGTGAGTTGAACTACCACTTCTATGAGAAATAAAGCACCGGAGTGTTGTTTCTCTTTCAATTGAATTTTCGACTTCTTGAGAAATAAAATCCCAAGTTATTATTTCTAATTAAATATGTAATAAAATTTAATTTTTTGAATATTACATGAAAAAATATAAATATATATATATCAAACTCCAAAATATGTGCTAATTATTTTTGATATTATAGTTCAAGAAAGTCTGTATATATTCGTATGAAACCATAAAATATATGAAACCATTGTGTTCTTTTCATTTGCAGGTTCAATTGAAATGAAAAATAATACCTCGGGGCTTTATTTCTCACAGAAGTCGTAGTTTAACTTGAAAGAGAAATACAACCTTGGGCTTTATTTCTCAATTATTACGTGAAATAAACCCCCAGGGCGTTATTTTTCATTGAATGGGAAATAACACCCCGGGGGATTTATTTCGCAGGGCCTTTATTCATTTCACCATTTTTTCTCCCATACTTTCATTTTCTCATTGTTTTAAATCCTTAGAAATCATGCTTTGATAAGATCAGTTTTTCAAGCAACTACACTTCCTTAAATACCTATGAAGTTATTATTCTTTTAAATATCTAAGAAGAGATTATGCCCTTAAAAGTCAATGAAGTATCGTATATCAGCTTCCAAGTCAGAAAGAGAAATAGGGATGAAAAAACTTTATCTTTAGTTTGAACAATCAGTTTGTTTCATACTTCCCCTTTTAATATCAATACTGCCTATGACTTATTTACAATATTAAGTTATACGGAAAATATTCCTGATGGTTGATCTGAAGCTGCCGCTATTTTGTATCAATTATTATATTAGGCACTTCTCTAGTTTTAATGAAAGAATAATATTCTATTAGAATAGTAGATTATTTCTCTGAAAGAATGATCTGTTTTACTAAAATTAATTGCTGCATTACTTATTTTGTAAAATCATATACGATGCACATTAAACCTAGATTAATCTCAAATGACACTTATTTAATTAGAAACTAAACATGAACTCCTGGCTTTTATTTGAAAAATTCAGATTTCAATTGAAGCTCCATTCTTATTGCCTTTGATCGACAGACTTAAATAATAAAAGGAACAAGATCTGGTATTTAACTATAGAGCACATTGGAGTTTTTTACTAAAATTTTGTATTGAACTTAGAAATATTTAAAGAGTTTTTATACCCGTATGACTATATAGTCAAAGGGTATAATAAATTTGCCATTACGTTTGTGACGCAGAGAGAGAGGGGGGGTAGATATAGACTGAAGTGTATGGATCGTATCAAAATCGAAAAATAAATCGATTTAGAAATGTATATCTGTCCGTCTGTCCGTCCGTCAGTTTGTCTGTTCGTATGTCACCATGATAACTCAAAAACTAAAGGAGCTAGGATCTTGAAATTTTGCGCAAATTCGTTTTTTTGCAATAGCCGTCATCGCTATTTAAATCCACCTATTTTGGCCCATGGCAGCTAATATGAATTGCTTTAATGTACATATGTAGAGACATATTTACCAACATTCTAATATATAAAAAAAAAATCTGATATGATTTTAATTATATTTATATACAACTATTAATTGACATGGGTCAAACTCTTTATAAAAATTCTAAGCTTAAAAAAATAACATAGTCATCATTTCCCAAAAGAGATTTAAAAATATAATAAGATTTTATAAGTTTTCTTTTGTTTTATTTATTATAATTTTTTTATATTTGTATTTATTTTTTATTTTTTACATTTATTTTTTTATAATGAAAATAATATTTATTTTATCTCAATTGGGAATAATAATCCAAGAAGAAGAACAAAAATGAAAAAACAAAAGAAAATTAAAAGAAAATTCAAAACCATTTAAGATTGCATAATAAATTTGTTTTTTGTTTTGTTTTTTAATACAAAAGAGAATGAAACAAATTTCTTCAGATATGAAAATTATAAAATACACAAAATTTGTATATAAAATGGACAAAAATACAACACAAAAAAAAAAAAAAACAAATTGTGAATCCAGGGATATAAACATTAAAACTTTTTTAAAAAGTATAAAAGAAAATATGGAAAATTATATTCAAAAATCCAAATTATTATTGTTCATATTACTTTTTTTTTTTATTTTACTTTTGCTTTTTTTTTTTGATTATTTTTTTTAAAAAAATCAATAAAAATTCAAATATTACTGCAGTATTGTGTAGTTTTAATTTTGTAGTAAAAACAATTTCAAGTTTCTAAGATGCAAATTATATTGCCAATATCCTTTAAAAAATCCTTTAAAATCTTAAGAATAATATTAAAATAATTGTAATAAATATATAATAAAGAAAAAAGAAAAGGATATTTTGTATTTTAGAGTAAAAAAATTTTTCTGATTGCCCTTGAAAGTATGCAATATAATGAGATAAATGTGATGTTATTACAATTTATTGCCTCAGCCTATTTTTTATGTAATATTAGAAATCTAAATAAATGATGCAGAAAACGGGGCTTTGTAGATAGCTTATTGGAGGAGTTATATAGTTGAAGTGCCCTGACCAGAATTAATCGAGGTAAAAATGCCTTAAATCGTTGAAAGGTTGCATGAATTTTTAACTAAAAATTATATATTACAAATTTTATAAAACTCCAGTCCAACTAAGTTTTAGGGTCTTTTAGTAAAAAATAAGGGTCACTTTAGGGACCCCAGGGATGCGTGGTTAAGTACCTAGTATTGCAACCGGGAAAGTTCGCGTTTAATCTCCGCTAAAACAGTAAGGTTTTTTTTTCAAGGAATATTACTGGAAAAAATCATTTTCATCAGAATTTTCTCTTACGATCGTGTAATAAGGGTATAATATAATTAAATAAATATAATAAACAGTATTGGTATAATTAAATAATAGTAGCCTAACTTAGTAATCATGGTTAAAAATTATTGCATTATCACTTAATGATATGTAAAATTAATAAATAAGTAAATTAATAACAAACTGAAATAATTGGATCTTCGTAGGATAATAATTGAAATTCTTATATTCATAGGAAAATCATGGTAAAAATCCTTGATTCCTTGACATATAGTAAGTTTTCTTTAAAGGAAAACGATTAACTGAATATCATAAACTAATAAAGTTATAAGACTTTAATGAAATATGGGTAAATTTGAAATGACTTGTTGTAAATACATGTACCAAACTTGAATCTGACTACAAATTACCTTCAAGAAAGAAACAATTAGACAATTATTGAATTAAAATTGAATTTATAGTTTATAATAAAATTTAGGACATTAAATGAGAAGTATATAGGAATTTTGAAATGCTTTAATCGCAGTATTTATGATGCATTAGCAGTTGATCTTTCTTCAAAAACTGAAAAGTATTTCTCTTAACAGAATTGATTGATTACATCCAAATGATGAAGTTTATGGCAAATTAAACAAATGAATTTTCCGCTTAAGATCCACCTATTAGAAGAAAAGTAGTAGGGTAAAAATTTATTATAAACCTTGTGATAAATCCATTATATTTTGAACCTTCTCAAACCTATCATAATCAAATTATTAAATTTTCATATTAAGCCATGAATCTTTCATTCATATGGAGTAAAATTCATCCACTACCGACATGACTGGTATGAAATCATATAAAATTATTAAATCATATAAAATATTAAAAAGTTTGGTAATTTTTCTAGAAAATTTAGAATTACAGCGTTTCAAAATGCGATATGTAAAGCCCCTCGAACTAATTGCCTGTGAAATTCCCAATTACGTACCTAACACATTTAATTTAAAATTTAATAAAAAGAATTAATCAAAAATTAAAATATAAAATACCAAAATATAACTTTGAATTTTCCAAAAAAAAAAAAATAGTTTAACTACTATTAATACCTACTTTGCAGTTGTTCTTATCTTTCTCACCATTTATTACATTATTCTTCTTCTTCTTATTCTTTTTCTTCTTTGTTTTTTCAAGTTCATAATCATTAATTTTAATTTTTATATGATATTTTCAAGTACTAGTTAAACAATTTAATCATTATCTTTATTCTTTTTATTTTCTTTTATTAATTATATTTTATATAACGTTTTTTTATCTATGCTATATTATTCTCTTTTATATTGTAGTAAGTACAACTTGCTCTCTTTTTGCGATTTTATTTTTATTCTCCATTATTATTTTCTTTTTCAAAACTTTTACTTTACTTTTAAAATTTCATTCGTGTTTTTATTGTTCTCACTTATGTTACTTCGGAAAAAATTCTTTTGTTTTTATTCTTTACGTTACTACAATACAAGTATAGTTTTGAAAAACTTTTCAAAATTTTGAAGCTATTATAATTTATTTACAGTTATGTTGAATCATAATTCAGAAACACAATTAATGACATTTCTGGTAGTTTCTATTGTTCAATTTGGTTGCATGGAGCCAATTTAAGTTGTGAGGAATGGAAAGAAAAGCTATAGTCGATTTTTTTTAATTAAAGAATTTAAAATGAAATTATCGTCTTTCTAGTAATGTTATGCCTGTCCTTGGCTTGGCACTAGAGAGCCATTAGTTACATTCGAAAAGATCAGCACAATTGAATCCAGCAACATAGTCTAACCTTGACTGCTGCTGAGTTGAATTTACTAACCTATTCAGATTAAGATTTGGCTATTAGTGGAAGTTCGTAAGTTCGTCTTTATTTTTCCCTATCTGGAAGATCTCCTTTCATTTTGAGCTGACGGTAATCTCATGATTCGATGTCTGTTTAGTTTTCAAATTAACTTTTAAAGCGTTATTCTAATTTTATTCCGCTATGTTTTTTCCAAATCACCTTTTCATTAAATGAATTTGATAATTGCCTAAAGATGTTCTGCAGTAGCTGTCCTAATTAAAGATTGTAAAGCATATCAATTTGAACATGAGCTAATCAAAACGATTTTAAGAGGCATAAAAGGCACAATCCCCAAAACACTATGGAGTTATATTGTGCCATTATAATGCCCAAAATCAAAATCTCAAAACTGAAATTCCTAAAAACCAAAATCCGCCGAGCCCAAATCCCAAAAAACAAAAATTCCAAAACCTTGAATTTGACACCAATTATAAAATCTCAATCTTAAATTCAGAATCACGGAAGGATATAGTCGAAAATACATCCACTACAGACATGTTCGGCCTTGACAGTTGCTGGGTTGAATATTCTAGTTACATACATATTCTGGAAAAAGCGTAAGACCTTGACTTTGTAACCAACTATAAGATTTATTCTTTTTCAGATTCTCGCGTATATAAAAAAATAGTTTTGGGGATTTTATTTTTTGGGCATTTTGTCTCAGTGGAGATTTAGTGTTAGAGACGATTTTGTCCTCGGTATTTTGGTATTTATAATTTTGTGCCGTTCCTCTTATAATTGTTTTGATTCTCTTATGTAAAAATTAGTTTCTTTTACAGTCTTACATTAGGACATATAGTGCAGAGCATCCTTACGCGATTACAAACGCAACTGCTAAAGAAGTGCTCTACAAAAATAAGATAAGTCTAATAAAATTTGATAAGAGTTACTGTTTATTATGTTTTTTTTCACATTACTTGACAAAAGAAAATTTAACACTTTGTTTTCCTTTCCTATCTCTTAAAAAAACTTTTTTTTTGTCTCTTTCTAATATTATTTCATATTCATTGTCTCTTTTTTACAATATAAATTAAACAACAATAAAAAAATACAGTTTTTTTTTGTACAAAGTTCGAATGATAGTTATTATCTGTTTAAGATTATCTCATACTTTTTTTTAACATTTTTATTAAAAAAAAAATTGAAAATCTAAAATGAGAAAAAATAAATCACAAAAAGAACAATAAAATAACAAAAAAAAAAAAGAACAACAACAAAAATAACTAGAAACGATAACAATAATAATAATAAGAAAATTGATGATAGAAAAAGACAAAAAATAAGTTTTTTTTTTTTGTGTTCAATTCTTAGAAAAGGTATAACAAATTATAACGGGGATGTTAATGAAAACGGTAACGGTAACGGTACAAACAAACAAACAAATAGAATAAAAAAACAGAACACGAAAAAATGAAATGTAAGGTAAAAAAAAAGTATTATAGCTTTCAATAGATATTATATATAATATAGATAATCTTGTTAATGAAAGAGAAAGGTATACCATGAGAAAAGATTAGTGTTGTGTTGGTAAAAGGTAAAATAGGTAAATTTAAAAAAAAAAAAAAAACAAAAAATAAAGCAACAAAATACGAATTGTAAACAACGAAAAAATGATTATATTATATTTCTTTCATATAAAAGAATGAACGCAGAGAATGAAATAAATATAACAGTGCTTAAGTATATATTTTTATTTAAGAAGAGAAATACAATAGGACTACAAGTAAAATCGGTTTAACAATATGTATAGGGTATAGCAGGAGATCAAAAAGATTCCGAATATTTAAATGTAGAAGATTGTGACGAAAATATTGAAAAGCAGAAGGTAGAAATTTAAAAAGGAATTTCCTGTTGGTTTTAAAAAATGATGAGCATCTGAAGCATCTGAAACACAATAACAAAATGTCTCAAATCAACTTTACATAAATTTGCTTTATTTTATTTTATACTGTGACTTTTTTTATAGAAATTTTTTTTATACCCTACACCTATAGAATAGGTAAAGGGGTATATTAACTTTGGTATGGTGTTTGTAACCACCTAAAGGAAGCGAGCTAGATATGGAAAAGTATATATATTTGTGATCAGCGTGACCGCCTTAGTCGATATAGCCATGTCCGTCCGTCCGTCCGTAGGCAAGATAACTCAAAAAATAATGGAGCTATCTTGATGAAATTTTAACTGTAGGTTACTAGAACTGAAAGTACGGCGGGGATTGCATATGGGCGAAATCGGCCCATGGGTTCGGATTCTGGACCTTTTAATCGATCGAAGGGCTAACGAACATATATAAGAAATCACGATAACTCAACAACTAATGACGCTTTCTTCATCAAATTTGTGCTGTAAGTAACTAGTAATGAAACTACTTCGGGGATTCCGTAAGGTCGGGATTGGACCATGCGTTCGGAACCTAGAACTTTTTGATCGAATTTAGGCCAAACGAGCATAATTCCGAAACCAATGAAGATAGAACCTCCAAATTTGGTATCAGGGTGTCCCCTCCTATCTCCTAAGTGTCTTGAGAATTTGGGTCCCATTGGACTACTGGGTCGGGGACCAGCCACACATTTCCGAAGACCTTAAAACATATCTTTAAAATTAATAAAGATAACAACTTGAAAAAATGTAGAAGCTTCCAATTTGCCACAAGGGTGTTCTTTACTATCTCTTGCGTGTTCCCTTAATTTGGGATCAATTGGAGTGGTGGTTCAGTACCCCTCTCAGACCTCCCAAGTTTTAAAAGCTTATAATCGAAATTACTAAAAATAGTTACTTAAAATTAAGATAGATCGTTTAAATTGTGTACAAGGGTTAACTAGTACTATAAGTAAAGCGCGGGCTGTATAAGGGCGAAATCAGCCCATGGGTTCAGATTCTGGACCTTTCAGTCGGTGTCAGGGATAACGAACATATATTAAAAATCACGATAACTCAACAACTAATGAGGCTATCTTCATGAAATTTGTGATGTAGGTTATTGGTAATGAAACTACGGCGGTGATTACGTACGGTGAGGATTGGACAATGGGTTCGGAACTGAGAACTTTTTGATCGAATTTAGGCCAAACTAGCGTAATTCCGAAACCAATGAAGATATAACCTCCAAATTTGGTATCAGGGTGTCCCTTCCTATTGCGTAAGTGTCTTTGAAATTTGGACCCCATTGGACCAGTGGGTCGGGGACCAGGCACTCAGTTCCGAGGACCTTAAAGCATATTTTCGAAATTAATAAAAATAGTAACTTGAAACAAATGTAGAAGCTTCAAATTTGGCCCAGGGTGTTCTTTACTATTTCTTCCATGCCCCCCTAATTTGGGATCATTTGGAGTGGTGGTTCAGGACCTCTCTTAGACCCCCAAATGTGTAAAAGCTTATCATCGAAATTAATAAAACTAGTAACTTAAAATTAAGATAGAACGTTCCAATTGTATACAAGGGTTAACTAGTATTGAAAGTATGACGGGACTGCATATGGGCGAAATCGTACCATGGTTTGGGGTTCTGGAACCCTTGAAAAGTTCAAGGACTAACAAACATATATCTTAAAACACCATAACTCAAAAAATAATGCCGGTATTTTGATGAAATTTAAACTCTAGGTTACTAGTAATGAAAGTACCATGGGAATTGGTTCTGGTTGAGTTTAATTTCAAAGCCAAAGAATATATTTCCTATGTCCTATGTGTCTCCGAAATCTAGACTTAATTGTAGTGGTTCAGCTATATTCAAAGGTACTTGCTGCATTTATGTAAAATTTATTTGAATATTTAAATGAATTATATGAAAAGGTCTAAATTTGTAATTGTATTTTAGAAATACATTTATTGCATATTTTGCGTTTGTAAGCTTTTCTATTAGGTATATAAACTAACCACTTAAAATAATTGCAATTTTTAAAAATTTGGATTATTAAATATATTATGCTTTGATTATCTTTTTATCACAAAATTTAATAATTAGAATTTTTTCATTTTGTAATTGAGTTGGAATAAATATATTTTCATTTATTTCAAGTTTGCTTGTTTTTGAATATTTTTAAATAGACAAATTAGTAAGAATTTGTAATATTTTTTAATAGATAATATAATTAGAAAATGTTTTTAGTATTATAAAGTTAATTTGGTTAGCTATGTCTTACGATCAAATTAATAACAGCTTTTATGGTGTTAAAATGACTTATGGATATGTCCTAAAATTTGAACCAAATAGGTGTAGGGTATTTCTAAGTCGGTTGCACCGACTGACTGTTTCTTTACTTGTTATATATACAATTGAGGTAAGAAACATTTTGACAATTATGATATTTTACAAAATCTCCATAGTGACCAAATTTATAAAGTAAAATATTAAAATATGAGTATAATATGAAACCAAATAAATAATATTAAGTACATACAAAAGATGGTTTTGGTAATGGAATGAACAACGGTCCAGATTTAGGCAGCAACATTAGGGTAACTGTGTTCTATAACAGCCAAAGATACTTAAAAAATTATATTACTTGTGCTAAAAAAAAAATCTATTTTCACTGCACCTTAAGGATTTATTCAATTTTAATTTATCACAAGCTTTTCAAAAAAATCCTGAAAAGTCTGCGAATAAAGAAATATTCAAATTATCAAAATACCTAAGGCAATATACATTTTAATTCATTTTATAAATTCTGCAAAAGCTTTCCTTTACATATAATTTCTGGAATTTGTGAATTCTTTGAGATATGGTGCTCTTTATTATTGTATATCTCATTAGCATCTGTTTTATTCATTGAATATCTAAGGTATCTCAAAGTTCTCAATTAAAAATATGATAGACTGAAACCGACTACAGCATTTTAGATCGAAACTTAATTCTATATGTTGCCTCTACTTTCCATTACCAGTAAACTGGCTAAAGACATTTGTTACTTAATCCATATAAAAAGAACATAAGAATAAGGTAAGTTCAAAACCAACTCAAATCATTAAATTATAAGTCTTTGAGTTCTGGTTTCCAAGCTTGAGAAAATTCTCTCGATAATTTTCTGATTTATAAATTACGATTTTCCTAATTTCAAAATTGTAAACCTAATAAAAACTCGCCAATTCCACAATTGAGTACCCTGTATTAACTACACAATAAAATTAATAGAAAACAGAAAAAAGAGGCAACAATAGAATGGAAGCAGAACAAAAATTATTATAATGAAGAAAAATAGAGTGAAAAGGTGAAAAAAAATTAAAGAACATAAAAAAGAAAGAGAAAGAAAAAAAAAATTAAAATGAATTAATATTGTTGAATAGTTAATCTATTTATAGAACAGTCATAACGGATTTTCTAAGTATATATATATGTATATATAAATATATTCATATATGTTCATCGTTCTTTTACTTTAAGTCTATATAATAAGGATGTTTTTTTTTGTACCTACCTTTTCCTTTCTATACCTATTCTCTCTTTTACCCTTCACTCTCATACTCTCTCCCAACCTCTCTTACTTTACCTCTTCATTTTCATTCTCTCTACTTTCTATAATATTAATTCTATGGAAATTAAAATTAATTTTTAAACATTATTTTTGTGAAATTTTCGTATTGTCGGTTTTTTGCTTTTCATCTTGTTTTTTTTTTGTGGTTTATATTTTTTTTTGTTTTTAATTTTTTTTACTGTTAACTGTTAATTTTCTTTCATTCGTACCTGTATATTTTGAGAATTAATTGAGTTAATATAATTTTTTTTTAATATGGAATAAAGGGAATTTTTTGGTAGGGCTGTGGTTTTTAATATTAAAATGATCGATTTTTCTTTGATTTTCTATTTTTTATTTTTTTGTTATTTTTTGTTTTTTTTTTTTAATTTATTTAATCTACGATCTTAATTAGTTCGGTAAATATTATAATTTGTTGCTATTTATTGGTTTTTCTGTTATTTTTTTTGTCTGTATTTATTATTTAATTAATTTGTTTTGATTTTAATTTTGAAAAATTGTTAAAAATTAATTATAATTTGGTTAAAATGAAAAATGTGGAGACACTGAATTATAAGGAGGTTTAGGAAGTATATTAAGATTGAATACAGATAATGGAAAAAATATAACTTCGTGGTTTTTTTATTTTAAACGTCTTAAGATTTGTGGTAGTTTAAATAACTAAGTAACTAATTCTAAAATATATAAATAAATTTACTTAAATTGATTATTGGAAATTTTATTCATCTCAAACAGGGTGTAAGTTATTACAGGATGTTAGTATGGTTACAATATAGTGACAATGTGTCGACTTAGATGTAGATAATATTTAATAGGTATCCGAAATCAGTGATATTATTGGTTTGATATTGCGATTATTTCTAATGCTACAGTATACCCGCTACTAAGCTTTGAACATTTAAAATTAGATTGATTACCAAGTTTACATTCTAAAATATAACGATAAATAAATATAAGATTTAATCTCATATTTGTACTAAAATAAATATTTCGAGGTTTTTCAACCAGATAATCAATTTAAATACGCTATACTTATTTGTTTTGACTTGATTGAATTGATTTTTTTAAGGAGCCTCTAAACGAATTTTTAGGTAGAGTTTTTTTATCTATTTTAATAATAATATTTGTTTAAAAATTAGTAATGAAACAATAGTGAGACGATTCAACTGACTTATCTGGAAAATTAGATTTAAGTGCATAAGTTAATTTTAATATAATAAAATGATATTTTTTGAAACATATTAAAGTTTTTATTATTATTGAGAGCCCTATGGCAGTTTATCATTTGTAATCTACTTTCGGTATACTAATGGACGAAGAGGTGGAGGTGGACTGAGAAGGTGGAACGCTGATCAAAAGTATATATACTTTGCCATATCAAGCTTATCCTTTTCGATGGTAACGGAAACTGTACACTGTAAATTAATATACCCATTATACCTTTTTTAGGTGTAGGGTATAAAAAGTATAGAGAATATAATTTATATGCTTTATATATACGTATATTAGTGCTTTGATGGCTAATATTATTATTATTTTTATTAATATATTTGTCTAGAATGAGGTGTAACAAACTCATTCAATTAAATGTGTTTTGTTGGATGTGTTCAATTATAAAAAAATAAAATATTAATGTTTTGTTGAATGTGTTTTATTTTAGAAAATAAAATATCATAAATTATCATAAGCAGGCCAAAAAATATTTTATTTATTTTTAATAAACAAAAATAAATAAAATTTTTTTATGAATTTTAATTATTTTAAATATATGAATTTGTTCATTTACGTTTTTAAAACTCACAGAACATTTTCTGGAAATTTTCTATAAATAGTAAAACATTTTGTTAATAAAAATTAAGAAAACTATGCTTGAAAACTAAGAAAATTGTGTAGTAAGTTTTAATTATTTTCAGTGAAAATCTGAAATAACCAATGTACGCTTTGTTGCATTGCTTGTATTAAAAAGCAAATAAACCAAGCAATGCAATCAAAGTATTTTCAAAGTTCCATCATCTCTCTCACATCCCTGCATCTTTCCATCATAATTCCTTTAAATTATTTTTTCTCTTTAAAAAAAGCTAAAAATGGAAAAAAATGGTATAGAGGTTGGCAAAGTGGCTTCGGGTGTACAATACTTGAGTTCGATGCACCAAGCGCAGCAATCAGCACCATAGAAGCTAAACAAATATATTTTTTGTTAACTAAATTCGATATATAAAAAAAATTACAAATAAAGTTTATAATTCAAAATTTATAAATAAAGCAAAACTCAATTCAAAAATCAACATTTAATACATTTAGTACATATAAATAGGTACATTTTAGCATGTTGGGTAGGTACATTGTAGAATGTTAGTAACAAACAAATATTTCGATTTGAATCTAAGCAATGGTTGTGATAACTATGTATAGCAATATTTTTTAAAAATATGTATACAAGATATTAATAGATGGAGTTACGGTTGCGATTTCATTTAAGAATATGGTATTGATATGCAATATATGTATATATATGTACATATATAATTAAATTAGAAATAGTTCTTAATTAGAAAAAGTTCTTCTTTCAATTGACCTTCCGTCATTCTGTGACGGACCAACAGCTAGTATTTAATATTCAACAAATTACCACCTTTAGAGTTTTAAAAAATTAATAATGACATATAAAATTCATTTATTGGTGAAAGCATTTAGACTTGATTTTGATTGTATGTTAACACCAGAATTCTATCTTTTGAACTATTTTGACTCTTCAGTAGATTATACTAGTTTTACTACTAGTAGATTACTAGTTTAATTACACAGACAACTCCAAATAAATTTCGATCTAACAAATGCTTTCCTGTAAAAAGTTATAAAGGCCATCTGTGAGTTGTAATAATAGTTCAAAAATTTTCATATAAGTCGAAAAATTTTTTCAATAATTGCTTTGGTTACCTTTTATTATAACAAATAATTTACTATTATAATTGATCTTAATGAATTATATAAACAATTTAAACATGGGATAGTACTAGCCTTTACAATATGTAGAAGCGACTTAGATTTTTAATAGATACAATTCTATTGGTTATTAATTGTAAACATTTTCTATTTGAATTACAGCACATTTCTCTATACCCGAGTTATAATAATAAATTTAATTATTTGCTTATATTTTTTGTATTTCTTTATATTGTTGTATTTATGTATTTTTTAAAGATATATATTTAATAATTTGGTTTTGCTCTAAATTTGTACTTAATGGCGAATCGGAAGCTGAGTTGAGTTCAAAATCATATAAAAGTATGGATAAAAGTTTTCTGCTGCATGATGTTAATTAAAGCTTTTTAAACTTACGGTTGCTATTAAAATGCAATCCAAAAAGAAAATTATTGAATGTCCGACTATCATAACCTCAAAAGCTGAAAAAATGTCATTAATATCAAAATCAAAATTGACGTATTCAATATAAGAACAGGATGACTTTACCTAAAAGTTAATTTTAATATTTTATTTTATTAAATTTATTCAAAATCCTATTTTTTTACTAAATATCTCAAATTTTAATCTAGTCAAATTCAATTATATTTATTTATTTATTTATTTTTGAAACATCATTAAATTTTTATGCTTAATTCCATCGATCCAATTTAAATATCAACTTATAATAAAAAACAAACCCAAAAAATAAAGGTTCAGTCTATCATGTATCGTATAGACAACAGATATGGATATAAATAAATAATGTTATTCAAATATCCTATTTTTAATTTTTTTTTTTTTATAGGAGCTATCTTGGTATATATGTATGTATGAGTTGTAAATTTATATAAACCTTATCACTTGCTATTAAATTAAAAATAATAAAATAATAAAAAAAAAGCTCATCATAATCAATCATAAAACCAACGACACAACATTTTACACATATGTTTATTAGTATTTAAATTATACTCATACTTCTATACATACTGCTTTTATACATACATACAAACCCATACATCATTTGATATACAGTTTTTTTTTTTTTTTATTCACAGTATTAATTTTTTATCTATGTACAAAGCTATTATCAATCAAAATAAATACAACAGCAGTTATTTCATAAATAACTTACATTTTTATATATATATATATATATATTTTATATCTTTTACCGTTACACAATACCAAAAAATACAGTTATAAAAAAAATAAAAAAGGATATGAATATTTTATTAACATAGAATGTGTTCTTTATTATTATCATCATCAACAACAGTAAATGTCGTAATAGTAGTGGGGTAGTAAAGGTGATAGGGTGGTATTGCTATGGCATCACTGTTTCTGTTTGAAAATATTTTGAAGAATTGTTAGACGAGAGGAATACAGTGCGGTATGATTTGAGATTATATTCCAATCAATATTATTTTCTATCCTTTTCTATTCATTTCGTCATCATCCCATAAATTTCCACTATTTGTTTTTGTTTTTAATGTAAAATAGTTGAATGTTAGTAAAAAAAAAAACAACCAAATGACATTAATAATTCCGTCACAGCTATTACTTAAATGGTTATCCTACTATCTCATATTATAATATATTCTATATATTATTGATCAATCACTTATTTTTTTTTTAATCTAATATCCAAACAAACAACAACATTGGATTTTATAACTAAATGTACATCCAAAGGACGAAAAAAATGACAATCCACCAATCGACTTATAATAAACCAACCAAACAAAATGAACATAATCTTCTTATGGTTCATTTTCAACCAAATATCCACTTATCACATGGATGTTTTGAATATAATGAAAAAAAAAAATTGCAAAAAAAAAACAAATAAATTCTATACGCGCATTTAGAACATCATTTTTTAGTCTATTTGATTATAATTTTAAATGGTACAAGAGATAATAAATAAAAATTTGAGCTTCATTTTTAAAAAATTGGGATTAAATTTAATGGGAAATTGAAATAGATTAAAATTCCAAACCTCAGTTATAATTAATCAAACATTCCCTAACATATTTCAGTCTTCGACAAAACGAGGCAAATGCTTGTCTTTCGTCAATGTCCTTTGGATGACGGGTTCAACGAATTTTAAGAATTATGTCAAAAGTTTAATTCTCCAGGCATTAACGGCAAGATGCCCAGTACCAACTCATATTTAGATTGTGTATGGATTTCCTTAAGCCCAATTCTAATGATATGAGTATAATATGTCTGCCCCTTCTTCTACAGATACATGTGAGATATCGAAAGGCTGCTAGCCTAACAGTTGATTAGTAATATTTAAAAAAAGAGGTAAACTAAGAGGTATTCGACTAAGACTACGTTTATTGTAAGTATTTTACCACTATACTCCATTCCTGAACTATTATGAACATTAAAGTGTCAACCAATTATTGTGATAAATCATCTTCATGATATTGATTGCAGTAGGCAAGGGTTTTCAAATAATTTTAGGTTATTTGTTCTTTACTACCTTTACAAAGAATTACTAGAAATTTAATAAAGTATTTAATATTACTTATAATAAGAATCAAACAAAATATTGGAAGCAAATATCAAATCAATCTTGCAAATATAAAAGCAAATCAGTGACAAAATAATCCAAACAATGCAAGTCGTGTTCAGCAGATTCGAATATTCTGGCCAGAAGGGATTTCAAACAATGCTTTATAAATTGTAAGGAAAACCTGATCATTAGAGATAATCAAAGAAGTTCTTCTTTAGATTCCTCAAGGAAGAAGACAATTGGGAAAGCTAAAATCCTATAGAGAAGAATGAAAGAAACAGAAGAAATAGGGGAAAATGGGTCAGAAATCAAGTTACTAGTCCAAAAAAAAATGGGTAAAAATACTTTGTTCAAACCCTGTAGTGGAGTCGAAACCAGAAATTTAACACGAAAAATTAATTTCCTTACATTCTTAGAGCAACCACGAAAAGCGAAACCTTACTAGCTCTTCTTCTCTTCTTCAACCATTTTGTTTCTAACTCCACGACTATTAAAGTTAGTAAACTGATTTTCTATTTTATGTATCTTCACAAAAATGTGGTTAACAGCAATTCCAGATATCGTAAAATAAAAAAACATCCCCATCTAGTGGTCAATGTATATAATAATTTCAACTTGTGTGTTTAGATTCGTATAAAAAATAAATCTAATATATAAAGAAGAAAATTTGTTTGTTTATTTGTTTGTTTATTTGTTTGTTTGTTTGTCCAGGATTCACGTGAAAACCACTGGTCCGATTGACACCAAATTTTAGAGGAATAATTTTGGGAGTCCGGGGGGTGACATAGGCTATGTCGCATTTTTATAAGTCAGCAGGTTGCGGCTCCAGAGCCGTTTTAAGCTTTTTCGTTTTTTTGATGTCGAGTCGAAACGGTTTGACCGATTCACTTGAAATTTTGCACGAATGTTCTTCTTATTACATGGAATTAATGGTATAAAGCTGGTTGGAATAAATTAACCCCTTTCGGCCCGGCGGGCTTCCAAAAAATTTTGTGTTTCCGATTTGTGTCCAATTTTACAGGGTGGTTTTGCAGTCAAAAAGAGAGGCTGGCACAAATTTTTGTTGGGTTCGGTTAACCCGTTTGGGCACGAGAGCGCAATGAAGCTTTTTCAATGTTTTTGATGTCGAGCCGAAACAGTTTGACCGATTGACTTGAAATTTTGCACAAATGCTCCTCTTAGCAACCGCAATTAGTTGCATAAATTTGGTTGGAATAAATTAACCCCTTTCGGCCCGGCGGGCTTCCAAAAAATTTTGTGTTTCCGATTTGTGTCCAATTTTACAAGGTGTTTTCGCAGTCGAAAATAAAGTCTGGCACAAATTTTTGTTGAGTTCGGTTAACCCGTTTGGGCACGAGGGTGCAAAGAAGCTTTTTCAATGTTTTTGATGTCGAGTCAAAACTGTTTGACCGATTGACTTTAAATTTTGCACAAATGTTCCTCTTAGCAACCGCATTTAGTTGTATAAATTTGGTTGGAATAAATTAACCCATTTCGGCCTGGAAGACTTTCAAAAAATTTTGTGTTTTCGATTTGTGTCCAATTTTACAGGTTGATTTTGTAGTCCAAAAGAGAGGCTGCAAAAAGTTTTAGTTAAGTTCGATTAACCCATTTTCCACGACGACGCTATGAAGTTTTCTATATATTTTATTTTCTTATAAGATTAAAAGTATTTTATTGAAAATTTTGTACCAGCATTTTAATTAAAACCCACAGGGTTAATTTGGTTTTGACCTGTTTGTGCGTTTTGAACAAAGATTCAATGAAATTTTCAGTTTTCTTCAAATGAAATCTAAAAATCAAAAAATTCAATTTGTTATATAATGCTTAAATACATAGTATTTTAAAACAGTTTTTCCAAAAAATAAGCCTACATTTCCCTCATAAAATCATAAAAAAACGAGGAAGAGCGTATTACAACTTTCAAGACTAAACAAAATATAAGTTGAAAAGCGAATTTTTAAACCTTTTCTAAACCATCGACTATATTTTATTCAAGCGTTGGCAATTCAAGAAAATCCCCTTTTGACCTATAGTCATTTTAATTCAGTTAACATTGTTCACCGGAAACCTACCAGCCTCAACTATATCGTCAAGGAGCACCAAATTGTCAAGAAGCACCATGTATAGAAAAATTAGAGATAATCGTTCAAATTGTTTTGCAAACTGTTTTTTAAAGTTTTTGTTTCGCAATCGATTAAAAGAACTCGACAAACCTTTTTTTTAAGTATTCCCCTAATTCAAAGAAGTTGTACCTACTTTAAAAAATTGGACGTAATTTACTTACAAATTTTTTTTTGAACAATCGTCGGGTCGGCAGGGGTTAACAACCTTCAAGTCTGTTAGTAAATAGAACTTCAATTTCCAAGAAGAACACATATACGAAATTTGAAGTTAATCTGTTAAATCATTTCTAATATATAGCAAAGCAACGAAAAAACCTATAAAAAGCTGTTGGGCCACGATGGGTTAACGGAACTCCACAAATATTTTTTGTGGCATTTATAGGCAAAGTAGTATCTCAAAAAATTTTTACAATTTGCAAGCTTCCGGGCAACGCCGGGTAAATCTGCTAGTTTAATATAAAAAAAATTTTAAACGCCATATTAACAATTGTGCGTGCAAACGTTTATATTGAAATTAAACACTCAAAAATATATTATTGTTATAGAATTTTTTTAATATTATTTTTATTTATTTTTTCCATATGTATAGGAACTCTTATAAAAAAAAAAAAAACTGATCCTTAAAAGATATACTAGAATGTTTATTATTTCATTATTGATTTTCATAGATTTCAAAATTTATTTTTAGTGTACAGAATTCTATACTTAAATCCCAAAATCCAAATAATAGAGTTTTGTAAATTTTATATTTATTTATACATGAAAGTGAAAAAAAATGTAGTAATGTCAATTTAGGAATTTTTATAATAGGAGTTTTATTGATTAATTTTATTGATTGATTTTTCCTAATTCCATTTTTGTTTTTACGAAAATGAAGTAGAAAATATGATTAATTTTAATCAGACTCTTCTTGTCTTTGAGATTTTATTTTAATTACAATTTAAATCGATTTTTATGAAAAAAAAAAAAATGTAGTTTGTTAAATAAATTAAAATTTCGCCATTTATTTCGATTTTAAATCCATTTCCACAAGAACTTTCCCATCTATGAAAAGAATTAAGTTTTTATAATTGCATACTTTTAGGCTCTAAAAAATATTTGGAGATGAAAACCGGCAGAGATTTTCAATTTAGAAAAAAAATTTAAAATCACTATAAATAGCAGGACAACGATACCTATTTAAGGGTTATTGATAGCAAATTTTGGAACTATTAATTCATAGTTTCAGGTTCAATAAATTTATTGCGCCTATAATGCATTAATTTAGACTGTTTCATTCTGCGATAATAAAGTCGTTTTACAACTATAAAAAAAATTTAAGAATTCAGTTAAAAATAGAATTTGCTGTATTTTTGTTTACTTTTAAACTTTTATAACTATTAATAAAATTTAAAATTTAATTTTTAATTCTAAAATATGAGTTTACACAAGGAAAATTCCATTAATTCATATTTGAATGGATTTTTTTAGTATTTCGAAAATTGTTAAATTTAGTGAATATGTGAATTCCGAATTTAAAAATTTTGAATAAAAATTTAGTTATTCAATACCTAGTTTAAAAAAAAAATTAAAAAGTGAAATGAAATTTCCCCGTCATTTACTCTTTTATGCCTTTTTTGCAAAAAATTGAATTAGAAGATTGAAAAAATCGAATTTATTATTAAATATCTGAGTGAACTCAGTGAAAGTACATTTAAAAATTATTCTAAAAACAATAGAATGGAAAATATTTTTCCGATAAAAAAATTTTCAATAAAGGATAAGAGTTGACAAGAGGCTTTTATTAAATAATATAAAAGGAAATACTTTTACATATATATTTTTTTTTAATTTTATTTTATAATTTAAAAATTATATAGAAAAAGCTTTATTTTACCCCTTATACTAGAGGATGGAGTCTAAAAATACTATAAATACTAAATTTATTAGAAGCTCCTAATGGTTATAATAAATAAGTGTATTAAAGACCTTTAATTAAATCGTTCCATTTTGATGGTTCAATATGTGTAAGAAAGTCTATAAAAATGTCATAAAATATTCAAGATCCTGGAAAACTTCAAATAAATCCTTGAATTAAAAATTATAATCTACTGGGTCTTTTAATTATTTTATCAAAGAATCTTTTATTAATTTTTTGAAATTATATTTAAACAATTTTCATTATCAAAAACTAAAAAATCAATAGTTTTTAACCGCTAAAAAATTAAAATACTAAAAACAGTTTTATTAAAATTACAGGGAAAAATAAAATTTAAAAATCTACCTAACAGTAAATATTTATATTTTTAATGAAATTTGTTTTTTTTTTGTAAATTTTGTAATAAATAAAAAAAATAGTCATCAAAGGACATTTTTTCGTACTTATACCTAGAGCTTTATAGTATTAAAAAAAAATATATATATATTTGTATTTTTAAATAATATATAAGGAATTAAGAGAGGGGGGAAAAAACTCCCTTTGGCATTTTTGTTTTTTACAATATTTATATAATGCCTTGTAATATTTACTATGATGTTTTCATTTTTTAAACTTTTTAACTACATATCAAAATAGAAAAAAATTAAAAAAAAAAGATACAAAATATATCTAAATTTAAGACATATACAGAATATTTATGTTTTACTATTTGATTCATAATATTTATAGGATATTGGGAAAATTATACATTAAATTAATTGAAATATGAATATTTTATTTGCTTCACTTTTCCTTTGTACTTTGAGTATACCACAACATTTTAGAAGAAGCCAAATTGATTTGTCCAAGGGAAACTCACAAAATGAGCTTAGCAGTCTCGGAATAGTTACTGACCTATAGTTAAAACCACTATAACCATGTAAGAGTAATTAAATCACTGTACGAAGTGGTTGTAATTTCTGTAACTTGCACATGTTTAAATTACATAGATGTGATCAACAACATAAGATCAGCGAACTTAAACGTGAAAACAGCCGAAAACTGCATGGCACCACGATTTGAATAGAGAATTGGAAGAAGAAGATGAAATGTTTTTTTTTTGTCGAAAATCCAATTGGTATTTGAAGACTTTTGTATAAGTTTAATTTTCTAATAAATTGTTCGATCTCAGTATTCATATATTTGCAGCATTTGCGGACAAGAAATATTGTAGAGGTTTTTTCCACCTGCTAAATCATTTTTTTTTTTAAACAAAACAATCCTTTCAATATTTAAAGTAACTCCCTAGCCTGTCCTTAGATATTTAATGCGCTGTTTTAGGAAAATTTTATTAGTTAACAGAAGTATAGTATATATAATTCATAATGTCGGTTTCATAATAATATATATTTTTCCTTCAAAACTTGGGTACCCAATATCTGACACATTTTAGCTTGCATACCCAATTTTCGAAGCCAATTATAGGTATAACGAATTCAATAGAGCGTATATTTACAAATTTTAATATTATTATTATTATTATTAATATATTTGTCTAGGATGAGGTGTAACAAACGCATTCAATTAAATGTGTTTTGTTGGATGTATTCAATTATAAATTCTCCTAAAAATATGCAAAAAAATTTGTCTAGAATGAGGTGTAACAAACGCATTCAATTAAATGTGTTTTGTTGGATGTGTTCAATTATAAAGTCTCCTAAAAATATGCAAAAAAATTATCAAAATTATTTTGATGGAAAAATTTTTTGAACAAAAAAAAAATAAAAATTCTGTGGAACACGAATGAAAGAAATTTATGTAGATTGCATAATCCTACCCACATTGCATACTTTTAGGATTCTTTAGGATTAAGATTTCTCATAATCAATATAAAAAATTAAATCAAAATCTGTAGGTAATAAATTTTAATTATTTTATTGACCTTTCTATTAATTTTATTTTTATTTTAAATTTTCTTAAATATCCATTTTTTTTTCTAAAAAATTTATAAAATTTTATTGATTTAAAGTTTCTTTTTGAAAATCCTTTTGGAAATTTTTAATTTTTTTTTTTTTCCAACTTTCCTAGAAAAACTGTATTGGTACCACCTGGCTTTATTGTAAATATTTTGAAAGTTATGATCTAAACTTTATTTATATTTTCATTCATTTATTCATTCAGATAATTTTTTAAGCATCTAAATTTTCCACCACCATTTTTCCAATAAAACGTATATTTCTTTTGATTATTGGATATTATAAATTTGAACTTTCATTTATTATTTAGTTATTTTTAGAAAATTCAACATTTCCTTTAATTGTGTCTATTTAGTACAAGTGGAATTTGGGTTTTATACAATTCGACCACACCATAAAGTAGGGCGCTTCCCACCCCTTAAAGCTAAAGTTATTTTATTTAAAACATTAAACTTCTTAATTAAACAACTTCGACATTAGATATGAGTATTATTATTATTATTATTATTATTTATTATTATTATTATTATTATTATTATTATTATTTATTATTATTATTATTATTATTATTATTATTATTAATATATTTGTCTAGAATGAGGTGTAACAAACGCATTCAATTAAATGTGTTTTGTTGGATGTGTTCAATTATAAAAAAATAAAATATTGACGTTTTGTTGGATGTGTTTTATTTTAGAAAATAAAATATCATAAATTATCATAAGCAGGCCAAAAAATATTTTATTTATTTTTAATAAAAAAAAAAAAATTTTTTTTTGAAATAAAATTTACTTATTAGTTTATGAAAAATTTCATTTCAGTTTTAAAAATCACAGAAGATTTTCTGGAAATTTTAAATATATAGTAAGACATTTTGTCAATAAAAATTAAGAAGACAATGCTTCACAGGAACATTTGTGTAGTTGGTCTTAATAATTTTCAGTAAATATCTGAAATAAGGGCGAAAGCCCAATGTATGCTTTGATGCATTGCTTGGTTTGCTTAAGCAAATAAACCAAGAAATGTATTAAAGTAATTTCAAAGTTTCCCCTCATCTCGCTCTCAACTCTACCTCATCTATCTCTCATCCCTTCCTTCATAACTTTTTAATTATTTATCTATTTAAAAGTTAAAATGGAAAAAAATTATGTAACAACTGACGGTTGGGAAAGTG
The DNA here is from genome assembly GCA_963082915.1 of Dolichopus griseipennis. Classification (NCBI taxonomy): domain Eukaryota; kingdom Metazoa; phylum Arthropoda; class Insecta; order Diptera; family Dolichopodidae; genus Dolichopus; species Dolichopus griseipennis. The sequence continues at coordinate 72,690,498 of OY720443.1, read as the reverse complement.
GGTTCAGGTATACAATACCTCTGAGTTCAATGCACCATAAAAACCAGACAAAATAGATTTTAAACTTAGTTAGGGTTAGGTATATTAAAAAAATTTCAAATAAAATTTATAATTTGCATTTGATAATGCAAAACTCAATTCAAAAATCAACATTTATTTAATACAATTTCACGTACATATAAATAGATACATTATTTAGCATGTTGAATAAGTACATTATAGAACGGTTAGCCTTCAAACAAGTATTTTGATTTGAATCTAAACAAAGGAAACAATATAGAATGTATAACAACATTTTTTAAAAATGTATATACAAAACATTAATAGTTGGAGAAATAAATCATTATTGAAACAAAATAAATCTATTTCACATCTCTTATTAACACAAATTTATCGAACTTAATTTTAAAAAGTACGTAATTGAATAAAAAAAAAAATATTAATTGAAATTAAAAAAACATTTGACCAAGAAGGGATTTGAACTAACAGCCCCAAAATTTTATCAAATTCAAAACATAAAAAAGGTAGACTAAATAAATTATTCATCTTCAAATTTTTAGATACAACAACATATAAGTTTTTGTTTTTTTTGTACATAACTAGAATTGAAGCATAGTCTGTATTACGTAGAATGCAACGGTTACCATTTTATTTAAGAAAATGGTATTGATATATAATATATGTTTATGTAATATATCTAATTAAATTAGAAATAGTTCTTAATTAGAAAAAGTTCTTCTTTCAACTGACCTTCCGTCATTCTGTGACGGGCCAACAGCTAGTTTTTAATAATTGTTCAAAACCTACTCTGTTAGAAAAAATATTATTCTTGCAATTAATTTATTTAAATATTAAAAATTTATCCCCTTAGAAATTTGGAGACAAAGCTTTGCTTTGCTAGCGTAAGATATGTTAAACATATAAATCCGTTAAATCGCAGGAGATGATTGTAGAAGATTGGTAAAAAAATTATTAAATATACTTTTTCTGCCAAGTTTAGTTGTAAAATTCAAATATATTAATTATAATATTAATAAATTGCAATTACTAACTACAATATGTATAATTCCATATAATAAGCCTATGCTTGCCGAATTATGATTTAATAGATGCTTCAATCCAAGACTTTATGATTCAAAGACACTTAATACTTTAAAATTACTTAATGATTAATTTAATATGATTCTATTAACTCTCCATCCCTAAAAATTTCCATTAGACCTACACCCTTCATATCTTTCCCTCTCCTTTAAAACTTTTTTAAAGTAGTTCGTGAGTAAAAATAATTTTCTATAAAACGCTCGTCGTCTGTTAATTATTACATCAAGTAACGGTAAAATAAATTTTTTTAATAATGTTTAAATTACATGATACGTTTTTCTTAAATTTATTCATAATGTCCTGGAGTTTTGAATACAATTTACATACATATACATGTTATTGTCCTTGTGAATATTTACAGAAAAAAAAAATTACAAAAATATATATATATACATTTTTTTTTTTAACTTTCAGTATATTTTTTATGGTTTAGCCCTTAAATAAACACAAGTTAGGATTTTTTATATATATTTTTAAATTAAAAAAAAAAATATATGAAGGACATTTTAATTGCTATTAATTTCAATTTACTTTAATTTTTATTTATATTTTCAGAATATAATATCATATTATGTATATATATATATATGTATAAATATATATATATAAGCATATATCTATGTATAAACTTTAATAGTATTTAGTTTGTAGTCAAAGGAAAAGAATTATTAAATATTTATAAAATAAAAAAAGAAAATTTTATAGTATGTAATATTCCTATATTATGTAAAAAAATATAATTTAAATAATTTAATATAGTTAGTTACTTTTAAGGTGTGTCAATGTATAAGTAATTATAATTTGCTATACATATTTATAAGCAAAAATTTTTTTTTTTTAATTTAAATTAAAATTATATACATATACATATATATATTTTATAATTGGTTTAATATATTGAAATTTATACATATGATAGGTATTTAAAAATTCTGTATGATAAAATTAAAAAAAAAAAACAACTAAAAGGAAGAATTTAAAGATATTTTCTTTTAATTTTCGTGTTATTATATACTTTTAATTGAACTTGCCTGTTATATTTTATATTAAAACACTTTTAAATGCAAAAGATCTGCCATCAATTTTTGGTTAGTGAAAATTTTAAAAATTTTAAGCTTAAAAGTTTTCAAACATTAAAAGAACTGTTTCTTATACCAGCAATTTATTTTTATATTAACACAGTAACAAATTCCCAAGATCTACCTTAAATTTTTTATTTTCTGCATTTTAGGGGGCTAGTACTACTTTAATAAAAGTATATATTGAAAAAAAGATTTATTTTATTTTATTTTATTTTGTTAATTAAAAATTTAAAATTCTTATTAATAATTTACACAAAGTATGTATTATGATAAAAGTTTTAATTAATATAACATTTAACTGCCCACTAGATAATAAATAATGCATATGTTTGGTAATAGAGAATTTGTATTTTTTATTTTTGTTTAATGTTTAATGTCTAACTAAATCTAGAAAATCATGAGTTCAAGAATTTGAATAATCTAGTGTTTGAGAAATTCTCGAAAGGGTTTCTAAAGGCAATGAATATATTTTATAAAACTAAACAGAGGCATAATGCAAGCCCTTTGTTTACAGATGCTCATTTGCTTATTTGGGTAGCTGCTATGACTAAAAGGACCAGCATACAACTTAGCCAGAAATCAGCTCGGGAAACTAATGAGTTAGTGATAATATTAATTCCAGAAACTAAAACTTAATAAAATGTCAATTCAATAGACCTCCCAAGGAACTAGAAGGCACAAAAACTTCTTTACTTTAGTATATCATGAATTTGCAACTACCAACAGCATAAATTAAATAACATATCCTTTAAATTAAAGTAATATTTTAATTAATGTTTATTATATGAAATACTAGAATCAAAATTTAATATATTTTCATTAATATCCGTTTTTTGAACTGGAACTGAAAATGACAAAGAGAAGTTTTGCAATCCCTTGGTAAATCGAACATATTTGCAAAAACAGTTTAAAAATTTAGAAAGTAAATTTAGTTCTATAAAATATTATCAAAAATATGATTATTTGATTACTTGCTAGAATTTCTTCAGATTTTCAGATTTTATAAATTAACTTACTCTAGAGACTTTCTTTTATTAATCAATTTCGAAATAATTTTATATTTAAATAATTGGATACTAGCTGTTTGCCCGCCATAGAATGACGGAATTCATTAATATATTAAATTAGATTTTATTTTGAAAAACATTAGTTCTTGAAATTTCTGAATAATGAATATTTTGTACTTTTTAAAATAATGGAGTAAAGAAAAAGGGAATTTTTTGTATATAATTTTGTCTGATATTTTTTAAAACTTTGTTTTTATGGTGTTTGGGCTTCTTACATTTTAAACTTAAAGGCGTGTGTTCAACCAACTAAATCCAAAGCAGCATTGTTTTTAAATTTTTTTTTTAAATACAATTAAATTCATTTTTATAAAATAAATTCGTATTTTCTTATACAAATATCATGAAATCTATTTCATCAAAGTAAAATTTAATATAAATTTTTAACAGAAAACAATTTTGCCCTTGTCGTACGACAGTTTTCTTCTCCATAATTATAATTATTAAAACATGCGAGTCGTTTTCACAAATCACAATCCGAGTTTCTATAATTTGTTTAGCGGGGAGTTTGGGAAAGCACTACTGCAGTTCCACTATTTTAAATTATTTTTTGTTTAAAAAAAAAAATATATATATATATATATATATATATATATATTCTTATACAGAAAAAATAATTTAAATGGATATTATAATTGATTTCAAAACCTTAAAACAAAAATATAAAAAATATTTTTATTTAATTCTAAAATTGAAAAAAAGCTAAAAAAGTAAATTTTGTAGAGTACAATTCAAGGAACACTTGAAATTGCTTTTATTACCAAAGCGTACATTGTGTTGTGCCATTACCTTCAATTCAGATTTCCACTGAAAGTAATGAAGACTTACTACACAACTTATCCTGTGAAGCATAGTCTCGATTTTTTATACCTAAATGTTTTACTATTTATTTAAAATTTCCCGAAAATCTTCTGCGATTTTTAAAACTGAAATGAACTAATTCATAGACATTTAAATTAATTTACAATCAAAAAAAACTTTTTTTTTTATTTTATATTTTTTGTTTTTTTTTTTTTTTATAAAAATTAAATAAAATATTTTTTGGCCTGCTTATGATAATTTATGATATTTTATTTTCTAAAATAAAACACATCCAACAAAACATTAATATTTTATTTTTTTATAATTGAACACATTTAACAAAACACATTTAATTGAATGCGTTTGTTACACCTCATTGTAGACAAATATATTAATAATAATAATAATAATAATAATTGATGATGATCCAACAAATGTCCTTATTAATTGGTTAATAAAATTCGACTTACATTTCAGCATAACCAACTGGATTCTCACCATGTCTTATGAGTCTATGAACCATTAGTTTATTTAATAGCTCTGTCAGATTATAAGTTTCAGATTTTTAAAACATATATTTAAGCTTCAGATATTAAATATTTTAAAAAAAAAACTCTCAGAGAATTTTAAAACATCTTTCAGGTGGCTTTTGATTTGAAACTACCTAAGAATCAAAAGATCTGACTCGTGACTACTCTATTAGATCATTATAACAGAGACAAGTTACAGGAACAGACCATAAATTTAATTTATCTGCAAAAGAAGAGAGAGGGAGAATAGAAGGGAAGGGAATTACGTAAAAAAAGGATCTACCCAAACAATAGAATCAGGTGTCTTGTGCATAACCTTATCAGATCAATTTTAAAATAGAAAAATTACAGAAATAGTAAAATAAAAATTTTTGCATTATTCTTTCTACAACAAAGAAATAAATCAAAAAGTTAATTTAATTCAAAATATCACTATAACAATTATCTCGCAACTCTCTTGGTACCGATTTTCTTTTTTCTTTATTTTCTAACAAAAACATAATGCAAAATAAAAATTAATTATGCGATATTTAAATATCTTAATTTAAATAACGAAATTTTTTCAAAAAATAAAAGAAAAAATTAAAAAAAAAAAATACCATTTTAAAATCACAAGACAACAAAACCAACAACAGTAGATACAGATACATAGACAAAATTAACACAAGCAAACATAAAAAAACACACAAGATAGAATATATTATAAAGAAAAATATTATAATTTAACATCAACAATAAATTAACCTAGACATTTTTTTTTCTAAAGTTCATGTGCTATTTTTTTTTTATTATCATCCATTCTTATTTTTTTTTTTTTATTTTCTTTGTTCTTTCATTAAATAATGTTAAGGTATTTTTATTTTTTATTATTTTTTTATATTGTTCCTTTTCTAAAAAAAAAAAATTATGTCTCTCTGTTATAATTTAGTAACAAGAAGCACTCAAGGAATAAAATTGAGTTTTTCTTTTTCCACTCTTAATTTTCACTTTTATAACTTTTCATGTAACATCAGCCGCAGTTATTTAAGTATTTGGGTTAAGTTTCGAAAGTTGATCATAGTTATATCTTTTTCTATAATAAATTCTATATAACAATTTAAAAATTGATATGTACAAGTAGAGCGCTTAAATTGCATTATGGACTAATAAACCCGTTAGTATAGCTATTAAGCACCTTGAGTCTGCAATGACAAATTAATGTAATATTTATCTCAAGTCTGCCTTAAGATGGGTAAAAATGTAAAGATTCTGTTTTGTTGTAGGATTGACTTAGGATTGCAAGTTTAAAAAGTTAAAGTTTAAAGGGGATGTTAGGTATCCTATCCATACACCAAGGCCTTCCAATAATTCATGCCGTAATACATTCTATTGCCAAAACGTTCTATCAAATAATTAATTATTATTTATTTATAATCGAATATTTTTTATTTAATAAATTAGTAGAAAGTATTAGATGTGGAATAAACAAAGTGTAGAAAGCGTCAAGGCCTAGATGTTTGGATGGGATATGCTATCGTGTATCTAAAAGAACAACAAAATTATTTAGATGTGATTGTATAATTTTGATCCCTTAGGATATTTTGTAAAACGTTTTATATAAATTTTGTCTCTAAATAAAAAATTTGACATGTGCGGAGATCGAACTTATACCGCAAAATGCCACATTTGATAAGTAAAAATTTTCATTTAAATTTGTCTTTCAAGTTAGAGTTACATTGAATTATTTGCTAGGCTGTATTGAATCACTATCACTTATAAAATAATTAAATTAATTTTTTTTGATAAGTGAGAGTTTTTTTTACTTTAGAGCTTTTTGTTCCTTATTGCATTAAACCCTTCCAAAATAATCAAAAAATCATTATTTTGATAAGTCACTTATCCAAATTTTTTGAATTATTGTAAAAAGAGGCTTCAATGCAACAAAATTTATCAAAAATATATAATGATTTAATTAGAGATAAGTGGCTAGAACGAAAAAGGTCCTGATGCAATAAAAATTTATCAAAAAGAAGTATAATTCATTATTTAATTATTGATAAGTGATAATATAGTCCTGGAGCCTATTGCACCAATAACTTATCACTAATGAAATAATCAAATTATTAAAATTTTTATTGCACCAACACCGTATTTGACCGCAAACATATGAAGTTTGATTAGTAAAAAATACTCACTTATCAAAAAAATGATTATTTCAGTAGTGATTAGTGTTGGTGCAATAGAGCCCTAGTCTAATTGCACAAACCACTCATTTATTTTTGATAAGTTATTGATTAAAACTTGAGTGATTACTATTAAATGCGGTTTTAGTACAACACTTTAAATAGTGCCCAGGTTCCTATTGTATTTTGATTTTTCGGAAGTTTAACCAAAATATTGTAAATTAACACTTTTATTCAAAGTAAAAAGAAAAGTTCTTTGAGAAGGTCCTTGTTTGAACTTTTATTGCTATTGTTCTTGCCATTGCTGTGTTTTTTTTTCTTATTATTTTCTTTTTGGTATTTTTTACAATAATTTTTTTTTTGATATTATAATGTTATGACTTACAATAAAATATAAAATAAAAAGTATATATACATGACATTATAATATGCAACATATAACATAAGGAAGTAAATATTTTTACACCTGAATTTTCTTTATTTTTTTGATGGTAAAAAATTGAAATACGTGTGTATTGACTATTGAATTCTTGGTCTGTTTCACTGATCTTCCATTGTTTTAAAACTGTCAAAGGAAATTCATACTTAAATTTAAGGGTTAAAATAAAGGATTGAAGCAAATTGGAAAGACTTGAACTTATATTGATTGAGCTAAATAGAAAAGACTTGAACTTGAACCATCGATTAACTAACTGTAACTGATAAATCTTATTAAAAAACCCTCAAAAAAAAAACGATAGTTCTCAAAAATAAAAGTCTAACGTTAGGTGAATTCGAGCTAAGGCATATGATAGATTTGGGACGAACAAGATCAATAAGTTTAGTTTAAAGTTCCATGTTACATTTTAAGTCTTCTTTGAATTCAATTGAACCAACTTTTTTACATTAAGTCCTTGAAATTTTGGTTCACGTTGCGAGAGTTTATCTACTCTTCTAAAAAAAAGTAAGGTTATCTCTTAAAGGGTATCCAGTCAATAGTGTCTAACTCAACTTACTACTAGAGTTTTTAAATCAAGGGTGTATTATTAAAGCTTAGTTAGAGGACAACTTCAAAAGAGAAAAGTTTTCCAAAAAAATATCTACAAAAATACAAAACCGAAATTTTTAAGACCTATTTATTGAGCCATATAAAACCAGCAAAAGATTTCACAGGGACTTTGCAGTAATTAGGACACAACTGGGCAGGAACAAAAAGATGGAGAATCAGGGGAGATACATTTAATTTAAATCTAAAATAAATCAAAGATACTGTTGTATTAAATATTTGATTACTTCTGAATTAACAAAAATAAATAAAAAAGTCGGGCTACAGTAGTACCCCAAAAACTGTGCTGGGGCTAATGTACTTTTCCGATTAAGAATAAGAATCAAATATCACTTCAAAACTCTATAAAAAACTGTTATGCTAATCTAAATAATATAATTTCAAAGTGTAATTCGTTTAGGTGCTTTCTCAATGCTCCCCAAGGAACCGTTATTATTATAACGGTATTAAATTTAATTTTTACCTTTTCTTTTTTTCTCATTCTTGTTTTTTTTTTATTTCTCAATAAAACGTTTTAAATTCATGACATAATTTTTTTTTTTGTTTATTTTTTTTTTTTATTGTAATTGTATACATAAAAGTGTACATATACAAATACATTCAACTCCATAGATTTATGTACATAAATTAAGTTTTGTTAAATAAAGAAAAGAAAAATGAAAACAATATATAATATAAAATACATGATATACATAAAGGTTATGAGTTCTAATAAGAAAATAAAATAAAAAATTTAAATAAATATAATAAAGGTTTGAAAGCAAGTGCATAAATAAACAGACATGAAAAATAAAATATAAAAAACAAAATTCAATAATTTTTAGGGTGGGACAAATTTATAATTCTATTAAAGTAAAAAAAAAACAACAAAAAAACAACAAGAAAAACTGCAAGAAAATGATGAAAAATGTGAAAAGGTACAAGCATAAAAATTAGGAAATTAATCTATAAAAAAAAAAATGTTAAATCGAATCTCTACGGAATTATTATTCTAATTTACAGGTAACATAACATTTGTATGAAACTAATTTGCAATTAGTTGTATGAAACGCATTCTTTATACATTTTTTAAAGATGTTTTCCATTTTCCTTTACAATTTGTAGAAATTGGACCTTCCATTATTTAAAAGAGTATTAGTGGTCACTCTGAGCACTATCAAGTGGAATGTGTAGTATTTAACTAAGAATCCAAGTAGGGAATTATTATTAATATATTTGTCTAGAATGAGGTGTAACAAACGCATTCAATTAAATGTGTTTTGTTGGATGTGTTCAATTATAAAAAAATAAAATATTGACGTTTTGTTGGATGTGTTTTATTTTAGAAAATAAAATATCATAAATTATCATAAGCAGGCCAAAAAATATTTTATTTATTTTTAATAAAAAAAAAAAAATTTTTTTTTGAAATAAAATTTACTTATTAGTTTATGAAAAATTTCATTTCAGTTTTAAAAATCACAGAAGATTTTCTGGAAATTTTAAATATATAGTAAGACATTTTGTCAATAAAAATTAAGAAGACAATGCTTCACAGGAACATTTGTGTAGTTGGTCTTAATAATTTTCAGTAAATATCTGAAATAAGGGCGAAAGCCCAATGTATGCTTTGATGCATTGCTTGGTTTGCTTAAGCAAATAAACCAAGAAATGTATTAAAGTAATTTCAAAGTTTCCCCTCATCTCGCTCTCAACTCCTCATACCTCATCTATCTCTCATCCCTTCCTTCATAACTTTTTAATTATTTATCTATTTAAAAGTTAAAATGGAAAAAAATTATGTAACTTCAGGTATACAATACCTCTGAGTTCAATGCACCATAAAAACCAGACAAAATAGATTTTAAACTTAGTTAGGGTTAGGTATATTAAAAAAATTTCAAATAAAATTTATAATTTGCATTTGATAATGCAAAACTCAATTCAAAAATCAACATTTATTTAATACAATTTCACGTACATATAAATAGATACATTATTTAGCATGTTGAATAAGTACATTATAGAACGGTTAGCCTTCAAACAAGTATTTTGATTTGAATCTAAACAAAGGAAACAATATAGAATGTATAACAACATTTTTTAAAAATGTATATACAAAACATTAATAGTTGGAGAAATAAATCATTATTGAAACAAAATAAATCTATTTCACATCTCTTATTAACACAAATTTATCGAACTTAATTTTAAAAAGTACGTAATTGAATAAAAAAAAAAATATTAATTGAAATTAAAAAAACATTTTACCAAGAAGGGATTTGAACTAACAGCCCCAAAATTTTATCAAATTCAAAACATAAAAAAGGTAGACTAAATAAATTATTCATCTTCAAATTTTTAGATACAACAACATATAAGTTTTTGTTTTTTTTGTACATAACTAGAATTGAAGCATAGTCTGTATTACGTAGAATGCAACGGTTACCATTTTATTTAAGAAAATGGTATTGATATATAATATATGTTTATGTAATATATGTAATTAAATTAGAAATAGTTCTTAATTAGAAAAAGTTCTTCTTTCAACTGACCTTCCGTCATTCTGTGACGGGCCAACAGCTAGTTAAAAATATTACCATACAGTAAAGAGGTTTATAGCTTATGTCGATTTTTATAAACCAACTCCCAGATGTGACTTCCAAAATGTTGACTCCTAAAATTTCATTTAATGTCGACTCCTAAAATGTCGAAAAAATGGAAGCTTTTAAATTTTATGTAGAGTGATTTTAGAGTTGATTTCAAAATTAGGGTATTCCCTTTTTCCAAAATATTAATATATATACATTTATACATATACATATACGACATTTTGTTCTAATTTAGATTTCGGAAGTAGATATTTAGGGAGTCAAAAATTCTCCGACCCATAATCAAAATGCAATATCCCTAAGACTCTAATGATATTTTATTTTTAAAAGTAAGAACTAATTAAATTACATCTACAGAGTCAATGAAACTTCTTATTTTATAGCTTCAAATTATAATTTTGGGCTTAAAAATTATAACAATTGTAATAGTTATTAGTACTGATGCCTTTAGTTTGGCCAATAGTAGAGTAGAGTTAATAGTACTGATGCCCATGTTAGACCATAAATCCAGCGTGTATTATATCTTTTTCAATTTCCTATTCCTATAAGGAGAATCCAGGCATTCACTTGATTAATAAAAATAAGATTCATTTTCATTGATTGGTCAATTGACCGTTTATTACTTCGGCATAGGTGAAATAAAGGAATAGTTAAATATTCTATTTTAATTTCAATATTTAAACCATAAAAATGTATTATGCAAATTTCAATAAATGCTTTTAAATGGACATGAACTTACCAAGATTTAAACCTGAACCCTTCATTGAAAGATCGGCCCTTCAGGGATATTTACAATTAATTAGTGCTTAATAAATCAATCTAATGCAATCTATTTTTAATAGTATAACTTCATGTTCCATTAAACCCAAGTCAAAAACGAATCATAACTTCTGTCTATGATAATTACTCAAGGATCTTTTATTTTGGATCCGAAACCTCTTAAAAAACCGTCAATAATAAACCTAAATTATAATAAGTTTTACGAATTTAAACTTTATATAGATCGTACTCATTCCTCCCAGGCTCCAGTCAACCTTAGAGTTCCTGAAACTAAATATATCTTATTCACATACTAACTAAATACTATTGAAAATTCAAATATAAAAATTAAAATGTACGTATTACATTAGCAATAGTATAAAACATAAAATTGAACAATTATTAAAAAAAGGAAATTGTATAAAAGTTTCAAGGTACAATGTCTTCAAGGTCTAATATATACATATATATATATATATATATATATATATTACTTCAGGTGGAGAATCATTGATATTTAAACAAATGCATGGAACACTTTAAGGTAAAAAAAATTCAAATATTTGATGTTTCCTTTATATTTTATTTTATTTTATTCGTTACTTTGAAAAATTTTCATATAAGATTTCCACTTTTAAAATGCTTTTAAAATTTTTTTTTTTTTTATAAAGAAAAAATTAAAGGAAATTTCATGGAAAAATAAAATTTTTCTTTAAAAAGGAAATAAAACAAACAATATTTTGCGTCCTTCCCTTGATTGTGTCGGCGAGAAGGACGTTTATTTAAGAATGTGGCGGTGTAAAATAAAAATTACAATAAAATAACATTCAAAAATAAATGTTTCAAGATTAAATAAAAGCTTAAAAATAAAATAGAAACCTCTAAAAATTTAAAATGTATGTTAAATATTATAAAATTTTTCTAAAACAAAATACAAAGTAGGAATTTAAAATGTTTTTATTTTCGTAATTAAGTTATAAAATTTAAATCATAGCCACTTTCCATGTTTATCATAAAGTACCCAGAGCTAATGTTTTTACTACTATTATATTTGTGATGCTACAAAGATGGAAGGGTAAATTAGACACAGAGTATGATCTGAGTAGATTAGACTCAGATCAAATTGAATGAGAAGTCCAATTAGCTATGTGTGTCCATCTATCCGCCCGATAACTCTAAAACTAATTTGCATCAAGTAGGATTCCGAAATTTTTAAATTGGTTTTCTGAGAAGAATCGTCTTTACAGCTCATCTAATTCGAATAGTTTCCATACAATTACTTTATGTTCTATTTTTACATAACTCTGTATTTTACAAGGAGAATATCTGTAATTTTGCCATGGGCATTTAAGTTGTTTTACCAACTTTTCGACAAATTACTGTTGGCCTAGTACAAGAGGTTGGGAATAGCTGCCCTACAAGATATATTTTCTTCTATGCTATGTAATTCGTTCTTATAAGTTGTAAATTTGATATTTTGCTAAAACAAGTTAATTGGACCATATGATGTTTATATTATATGTTCGTGTAAGGACATGGTCTACTCTATGCTTTTCCTTGTTTAAATTCAAAACAGATGAAATGTATATGAAGGCATGGTAGTCAAATCTTGCGGTAGAAATGAAAAAAAATTACTCAGGAAAACAATGGGATGTTTTACCCAAGAAATAACGATTCATAGTTTATCCAAAAGGAGAATTCAATATGCAATTTGAAGATATAACCGGTTTTATGATAGTATGCACAGCAATTGTGAAATGTTCTCAGATCTAAGAATTTAAAAGTAAGTAAGTTTTAAAATAAGTAGATAGGTATTTTTAAGGAGATGGGGTATAGATCCTGTTCACGAATCAAAGTTTAGAAATTTATTCCTCGACGGTTCTTGCTCTCGTGAAAATAAAAGACGTGTGCTGCTAACCGAGACTGAATTTCATGAATATTGACAGACGACCTATTTTATGGTTTGTTCGATTGTCAATGTTTTTTTATAGCCATGGCTTACGCAATGAATGGATGAGTACTAGTAAGAAACTGAATAGGTTTAATTTAAAATTAATTTCCAATTGCCTTTAATAGACCATACTATTCCTTCCTGTACTCTTTTTACCTCATAGAAAAGGCTAGAAATCTTTTAGTACTTCTTTCATTTATTCATAATCATGAAACCTGCATCCGCCTTTAATAATATGTGGAAGACTTATTAAGAACATATGCAAATTGAAAATTACAATTACTCCACTGAGTTAACTTGCTTACAATACTACTCCAGGATACCGGTTTACTACATATTTAACTAGAAAAAGTTAACCATTTAAATATTCCATTTTAAAGTAAATATTTATTTATGAATTTAAAAAAAGAAAAGTCTATTAGGTTATTAACAAATTATAATTACACCACATTTTTCTTAAAAATAAAAAAATAAAATTTTTTAAATTAAAAAATAAAATAATGAGTCAGAAAAGAAAAAAAAAATAATAAAAAAGGAAAATATACGTGGTTAAAAATACATAAATGTTATTTTTGGATATTTGTATACAATTTGTATATAATCCTTTTTCTTTTGTTTTTCTTTTAAATGAGTTTTTCCCCAAAAATAAAAATAAAATTTTCTTTTTCTTACATGTTTTTATTTCCTTGTATTATTTTTCGTCATTTGTTTATAATTTTTTTTGTTTTGTTTTTTATTTTTTTTTATTCTTCCGAAATATGGAATGTAATACATTTTTAACTTTAATATACATATTCTTATGGTTTGTTTACTACTCATATATAATATTATATACTTTTCTTTTATTATATTAAATACATACAAAAAAAAAACTTATTTACTGTGTAATTTCATAAAAAACAATACCATAGCTAATTTTCAATTTAATTTAAATTAAAATGTACTTATCAGATAATGTTGTCCATCTGGTTAAAAAAGAGAAATATTTTATGACCTAAGCTAGTACTGTGTTAAGTGATCAAATGCAAATAATTTTCAAAAGATGATTGTTATATATAAAGCCTGATTTGAGATTTGGATTCAATTATAAAAAATATAGTAAGAAACATGGAGTTGTGAAGCTAAAGTAATTAAACCTTGATCAAAATGAAGTTTTATATGATACCATATGAAGAAATGATTCCATCAAAAGAAAACTTAGTATTATACCTCCTAAAAGTATGCAATTTCGTTTATATAGAGCTGAAGTGTTTTGGAGCAGAAAAGAAACTACAGTTTATTTTAATAAATAGGCAAGTTTGTAATATTGACTGTTCCAGAGCCATAAAATATCAATTGAAAAAATTTAGTCCTAATTAGTTTAAGAATCATTTCGCCAAAGTAGTTCTTGGAATTATTAAAAAAAAAGCACTACAAAATACTAAAAAAACTGTGATTATCAATTACTCAAACAGTTTTTCAAATGCCAAATGGATTTCCAATCTAACTGTAGTAGCTCAGAGATCCATGAATGCAGTTTAAATTTTATAGAATATTTTTGAAGAATAATTAGTCCTGATTCTTAATTTCAGAAAAAAAATATAGGAACAAAACTTTTACCTCTTAAAGCTCTGAAAGTCATCATCAGGAAAAAACGGACTTCTTTGATTTAAAACAAAGAACTAAATTTAAGTGAGATTTCCATAAAAGAAAATTTAAAACACACCTTTGGCGAAAATCATTATATTTTTATACATCTCTTATATGAGATTTTTATATTTTCAACACATTAACTTTTTTTTTATAAAATTTTTTTAATAAATGTGAAAGATTTCTTAAATCTAAGACTCAAGAGGTTTTTTTCATCAAGTTTTTAAATTCTCCAACTCATATAATTTTTAAAAAGTGGTTTAAGTAAAATACACGTAAATTTTAATAAAATTTTTTTGCAAATTATAGTATTGAATATATTGTCGAGGTCGAACCCAAATCTACGTTATTTTAGAATTTACATTGTTTCAATTGATATCCGAGACACTGGAACAGGTACCTAGAGTAGGTCTTGTGCCTCATATTACCAAACCATCCCAATAAAAGAAGGTTCCGTGAATAATCATTGTGACATTGAAGTCAAATATTATGAAATTGCATATTTATTAAATTATTTTAAATTTATAATATTAGTTTCTTGACTGCTTCAAAATACTTCAGCTTCAAAAAATTCATTTACGAAACATATAAAAAATTAATTTTTATAAATATAAACGAAATTGCATACTTTTAGAATTTCTAATGTTCATTTTCTTTTGAAGGTCTTTTACAAACACTTTTAACAATAAGTTACCGTTATTAAGTAAGCGTAAAAATATCAATTTGTATATATTCTTATATTTATGTTTTTATTGTTGTATATGTTATGTATTTATTTTTATTTATTTATTATATTCATATATGTTAGTACGTGTATATGTTTTATTTTTACTTTTTTATTATACATTTTGAATACGTTTACATGTAAAAATTTATTTCTTTTTAGTTTTAAAATTTTTTTTTTTGAATTTTGATATGAAAAACCAAAATAATATTGTGTTTTTTATTTTCTATTTACTTTCTTTTTTATTTTTCTTTGTTTATGTTTTTCTGGTATTATTTCCTTAAATTTTGTTGCATTGCAGAGCTTTAAGAATTTTCTAAAATAATATCTAAGAATTTTATATTTAGTTTGAAAAAAATATTTGAGTTCTTTAGTTTTCAAAATATTATTTTGGACCTAAAGTTATGCTATTGTTTATATAATATACATATATACTAGTATAATTCAAGTTAAAATCATATTTGAATTGAAATTTATACCAATTGTTAAAGTATATATTTACATACTTACATATAAATTACAAAAATATTTTTTTTATTTTATTTAAACCAAGCAATTTTCTAAAGTATATATATATCAAAATTTATTTTGATTTTAAATCAAATATTTTTAAAATTTTATTATATATTTATTTTTTCAGGAAATTTAATTTAGAATAAAAATATTGTAAAATATAAAAAAAAATTTTTTTTTTTTTGTTTTTTTTTAAATCTGGAAAATGTCTAAAGGAAAATTTTAATAAAAAACCAAAAATAATAAAAAATTATCAATATGGAAAGAATGCTATAAAATAAAAAAAAAATAATATTTCATCAGAATTTTATATATATATATTATATAATATATATTAATATTTATTATATTATTTTACATGAATATAATTTAAATTTGAAAATTTAAAGCAGTTTTTTAATATCTTCCAAGTGTATCATATTATTTATGACGGCTTCTCTCAAAATTTGATGATGTTATGAAAAAAGCACCAGAAGTTCTATGAAAAATTCTTGAAAGTTTCAAAATTTTGCTGAAACAAAAACAAAAAATGACAGATTGGAAAAATAATGAGCATTTCGATAAGCGTAATTATAAAGTGAAAAATGATTAAAAATACAAAAGTATGAAAATGGATATAAAACGTTTTCATTTTCATGAAATGATTTTTTATTATTTTCGAATGACAACGAATAATATAAATGAGTTTATAGATGAATTGAAAACTGCCTTTTGTGATGAAACACCATCAACAACAGCAGCAAGAACAACAACTATTTTTGTAGGTCTTAGAAATTCTAATTTGATTGTAGTTGTATTAATGACGCACTATATCAAATGACAATTCAATGAAAGAATGATGGGTGTTCATAAATAATGGTAGATATTTAAATGTAACATGTAATGGGGGAGATTCTTCGATTCATAAGTATAGGTAGGTATATATACTTATATATATACTTTTTTTACATGAATTTGGTCTTTTTTCAAATGAAATTGATATTTTTTCAAATGAAATTGGTCTTTTTTCAAATGAAATTGGTCTTTTTTCAAATGAAATTGGTCTTTTTTCAAATGAAATTGGTCTTTTTTCAAATTAAATTGGTCTTTTTTCAAATGAAATTGGTCTTTTTTCAAATGAAATTGGTCTTTTTTCAAATGAAATTGGTCTTTTTTCAAATGAAATTGGTCTTTTTTCAAATGAAATTGGTCTTTTTTCAAATGAAATAGGCACTTTTATAAGGTTTTTTGGGGCTGACTCAATAGCAACTATTTTAACTTTTGTTGCTGTATTCTGATTCTACTACAAAATTTGAGTTCTTTTCTTCTAATATATTGAACCGACTTCTGGATTCCATAAAACCGAATTTATTTAATAAAAGTTAATTCATTTTAAAACATTTGAACCAAATTCACGTGAAAAGAGTTTATATTGTATATATTAAAAAAACAAATTTAATTTTTAATTCCAGGTTTATTACTATAATATCACTTTCCAATTATATTTGTCTGCCCTGGGAGATGTTGAAAGTTTTATTATCTGGGCCTTTAACTTCACAACATTGCACTTGGGTGGAAATTGTTCATTCTAACTGTAATTTATAAGGAAAATTTTTTAACTGGTATCTTGTGTCCAAATTGGAAATGTGATTTCAACTATGTTCCTTTGGTAGTTTGTGGACTATAGTGAATGATAATAGTTTTTAACATATAGAATGTGATTTTATATCTACGAGAAGTTTACTGTGATATGATCGAATTGCTACGAAATTTAATTTATTAGCGTTAAAAAATGATTTGGATTAATTTTGTGTATTATGTTTTTATTTTTTTTTTTTTTTTTAAATGTCTCGTTTTTTTTTTTTATTTCTAAATTCTAGCAAAAAAAAAACAGCCTTCGTATTTAATTGTTCCAATTTGAAAAGATGTTAAACTGCACACAGTTTGTTAAATTTATAGTGTTTTATTTATAAATAATATAATATATAACAAGATGTATCTTAGTTTTTTTTTGTATAATTATAAAAATTGTTTACTAACTTAATAAATACTATGATAATATTTACAAAAGAATTTTGAAAGATTTTTAATAAATTTATTACTAAGGCCAGTTTAAAATTGTACAAAAAACATAGAAAGCTTATGATGGCGAATATCTCAAAAAGGCCTTTTGGAAGAAAATAAGCCGGCAAAACTTCCGCAAAGGGGTTGTGAGCTATCAAGATGACGTCATCACATAACGGTACTAAATATCTCAAAGTTTCCGAATATATATACCATTAGTGGCGATGGCGCCACCTAGTGGTCGAAAAATGCATTACAAAATGTTCCTAAGATTTTGTAGCATTTTTATTAAAATGTTATATTTTTCCTGTTAGTCCATAAACTGGAACCAACATCTTACAATATTGTAGGGCATGATATTGTCTTTCATAAACATCTTGTTTCATCTGGATCGGTGCTACCATTTTTGAGATATTGCAATTTAAAGTGAAAATTTAAAAAAAAAAAAAAAAAAATCCAACTTTCAAAAAAACTACTATAACTGTGAAATTTTCAAAAACACCCTGTATTATTATTATACCATTAGAAAGATCTCTTAAAACTCTTTCCAACGGTATATAATAAGTATGGCATATGTTGACAAATAGCCCCACCAGAGAACATAAATGCAAAAATGACGCAACAATTTTATTAAAAAATACATTTTCATACTTTATTTGTCATAAATTTATTTTGCCTTTTTGGCAAATTTAAAAATGTAAGAATGCATTTTAGGTTTGGATACAATATTGAGTTTGGTTCTGACAATTTGTTTTGAGGGATTTTGGAGGTGACAACCTCAAAGTTTTAAAATTTTTTTTATTTAAATATGTATGTAAAAATATAATTAGAAAGGCCCTTAGGCTACAAAATCAGAAGTAATTTTATTTGTGAAAATAGAAGCAATTTAATTTTCCAAACTTTTTTATTTAAATAGTTAGGAAGGAGTTTTAGAGTTGGTTTCAAAAGCAGGGTTTTACGCTTTTTCCAGAATATTTATATATGTGTATATGTGGGATTCTCAATTAGGATGGATTTTAGAGTTGGATTCAAAACCAGGATTGCCCCCTTTTCCAGAATATTTATATTTATTAATTAGGGTTGATTATTTTTTGTATGAAGTAGCTATGCCGAATTCTCATACCATTCTTTTCATTATAGTGTTGAATTCAAAATCTAGTTTCAATAATTGAGTTAGCGGGGGTTCGGGGGCGGCAGCCCCCGTAATGAAAATATAATATTATTTAACATGTTTTATTACAGTGTATTAAAAAAATTTGAAACTTATTAATTTTTTTAATGAATTAGGTATCCGAATTCTTATACCATTCTTTTCATTTTAGTGTTGGATCCAAAATCTAGCTTCAATAATTGAGTTAGCGGAGGTTCGGGGGCGGCAGCCCCCGTAATGAAAATATAATATTATTTAACATGTTTTATTACAGTGTATTAAAAAAATTAGAAACTTATTAATTTTTTTAATGAATTAGGTATCCGAATTCTTATACCATTCTTTTCATTTTAGTGTTAGAATTTGTATCAATTTTACTATATGGCTTTATTTCGTAAAATTTTAGAAAATGATATGGCTTTATTTCGCATTCAAATGCGAACAACCTGTTCGCCCAACCAACGAAAGGGCCCAACGAAAGAGCTAAATAAAACGTTATACAGGTTGTTGGAACAGTATAAGCGTAATTTTATATCCAACTCAAAACCCTGTCAATCTTCAAAATCTTAGTATATAAATATTCTGGAAAAAGCGTATAATTCTGACTTTACCAACTCTAAGGTCCTTTCTAATTATACTTATAAATACCTCAAAAATCTTCTAAACAAAACCCAACTCAATATTGTATCAAACTATAAAGTACATTCTTAAATTTTAAAATAAATATTTCAAATGGAAAACAAAAAGGCAAAATAAATTTATGACAAATAAAGTATGAAAATGTATTTTTTAATAAAATTGTTGCGTCATTTTTGCATTTATGTTCTCTGGTGGGGCTATTTGTCAACATATGCCATACTTATTATATACCGTTGGAAAGAGTTTTAAGAGACTTTTCTAATGGTATAATAATAATACAGGGTGTTTTTGAAAATTTCACAGTTATAGTAGTTTTTTTGAAAGTTGGATTTTTTTTTTTTTTTTTTTTTAAATTTTCACTTTAAATTGCAATATCTCAAAAATGGTAGCACCGATCCAGATGAAACAAGATGTTTATGAAAGACAATATCATGCCCTACAATATTGTAAGATGTTGGTTCCAGTTTATGGACTAACAGGAAAAATATAACGTTTTAATAAAAATGCTACAAAATCTTAGGAACATTTTGTAATGCATTTTTCGACCACTAGATGGCGCCATCGCCACTAATGATATATATATTCGGAAACTTTGAGATATTTAGTACCGTTATGTGATGACGTCATCTTGATAGCTCACAACCCCTTTCCGGAAGTTTCACCAATAAGCCCTCTGGATCTCAAATATGAAAACAACGAAGTTCACTCGTGGCCATTAGAACTCCTTGTGCAGAAAAATAGTTTGGAGCTATACTTTCTTCAATAGCTTACTTACAATGTTTAAGGTGCCTAACAATCTAAGAAATTTGCAACGCATACACATTAAATCTGCATCTTAAACATTTGGTAGTTTGAATTGCGACTCAGAAATAAAGTAATATTTAAGCACATATATTAGTACAAATTTCTAGATGGAATTAATTCCCGTACGCTGCATATCGTATAATAAGAAATAATAGCAATAGACGGCGCGAATTTTTTACATCGTTAAAGCATCTCGAATACTTATTTACTTATTAATCTAGAGCTGACAAAAGACCATTTTTTCTCAACATTATATTCTCTTCAAATTTCATTTGAAATATTAGACAAAAAAGTGGCAAGAGTTGAACATTCCCAACTCAAATCAATTTTGAAAATTAATAAAAAATGGGTAACAATAAATTATGGACTATGGTTATGGTTAAACTAATTTTGTGGTAAAAGTATCTCCAATTTTTTTTTTTTTAAATAAAGCATATAATGGCTCCGTTCAGTTCAATAAATCGTTTTAAGCATCGCGTTTTAAATTTTGCAGCATAAAAAATCTATACTTAAAAAAGCAGTGAGAATTTATTTGACAGAAAACTTTAATTTATTTTAATAACTGCGTTTTTTTTAAATTTTTCAAAAAACTATTATTACCATAAAAACTGGTGCAGGGTCAGAACTCCCAGGGTCATAAATCCCTAAGGGACTTATGATCCTAGGAGTTTTGACTCAGCGTGGGTCATAACTCCTTTATACAGTTTTCAGCTTAAAAATTATTAGTAATAATAAAAAAAATATTAATTTTTGTTATATAATACCAGTGACGGGTACACATTTTGGGGTTGCATTCGAAATCATAGTATTCGCTTTTTCCAAAATTAAGAAAACAACCATAATTTTACATTTAAACAACATTTTGAAAGGCTTTTTTGCAAAATGGGTAATCCTGATTTTGTAACCAAAGTCTCACATACATGAATCCAACTCCGTAAAGGGACTTATGATCCACTTGTAAGAGCACATGTCCCACGTAAATATTTTAAAGTGGGTGATAAGTCCCTTAGGGAAAATTTTAATTGTAAAAAATTTATTAAAATTTTTTTGTTTAAAATTTAAAGTGTTTTTAAATAGATGAAAAACAAAGCATTATTCACATTTAAATGGATTACTAATTACCATTATATTATGAATCTTATCTAATCTTATTTTTTTTTGTTTTAAAACTTAAGAAAACTTTAAACTTCTCACTTTCGTTTCGGATTTTATTCTGGCATTTTGATCACATAACTCCCTATTATCCTTATTAATGAATATAAAACTTGAATCATAAAAAGATTGATTGAAAATAATATAAAATAGAAAAATTCACAATCTATTACCAGACGTAACTGATTCGACATTAGGTTATATAACTATGTCGAGTCTAATTGGCCAACAAATATCCCCAATGAATTTGCAAATTTTTTTTCTACAAAAGATTCAATAAATTAATTAGAAAGAAGCGGAGTTTTTCAGATTTTATGCTTGAATATTGTAATAATGTTTATATGGACCAAAGAAAAAGATCTTTAAACATTTGGTTTAAAGAACGCATTAGTAGTAATCAACTGCTGAAAAGCTGCATTCAGATCAAAAGTTGCGGAAAACATGATTAAGAATAGGCATAAAATAAATATCGAAAGTTTTAAAGTGTTAAAATATATTTAAAAAGTAAACGAATTATTTGTAGCTGGGAGTTTAGAAATTTTCAAAAAAAAAGAAAAGAAGAATTTAATAAATTTGAATTATTTAAAAAATTAGTTTTTTAATTTGATTGTTGCTCTACTATTACATAATTATCATAACGCAAACTAACAACTTATCTAAGTTAAGTAATCTTCGGTTTTGTGACATATGCCATAGTATCTTAATCGAGTCCAAACACTGAAGAAGTCTGCAAGTCATTCCTTCCGATCTGATCCCTTTTGATTGAATTATTATTATTGCTTCAACACATTTT
This sequence comes from Dolichopus griseipennis, assembly GCA_963082915.1. Lineage (NCBI taxonomy): Eukaryota > Metazoa > Arthropoda > Insecta > Diptera > Dolichopodidae > Dolichopus > Dolichopus griseipennis. The sequence continues at coordinate 72,667,965 of OY720443.1, read as the reverse complement.
GTATATTGCATTGATTAAATAAAATTGAAATAGAGTCAGAAATTAAGAACTATTTAAATTGTAATTACAATCTTTTTATATAATCTTGAATATGATCAAGCATAAACGGACTCATATTCAAATATTACTTTTTAACATCTCTTCTGAAATATTTCAATTTTGCAATCCAATCCATGTCCAAAAAACTTTGATATTTAAAAAATATTAACAATCATATTGAAACTGTTTAAAATCCGCACTAATTCCAAGAGTCATCAACATCATTTAAGAAGGAAGAGTTTTCCTTTATCTCATATGTTATAACTAATAGGTTAATTTATTTATTCACAAATAGAATTTAATTAAATTTTTTTTTCTCATTAAAATTTATCTGCATCTAATTTGTAACTAATTTGTATATTATATTATGTTTTCATTTTTTTTTTTTTTTTTTACAATTTTATTTTTAATTAATAATTAATTATTTATCTGACAATATTATATAATGATTGGAAAATTTAAAGTAATTTATATAATGCTAATTTCCTATTATTTATGCACATAATCATAGAATAAATTTAATAAGTTTTTAATTAGAAATAAGTAGATAAATAATTTAAAAAAAAAAACAGATTTAATCGGAAATTTTAAATTATATTAATTAATAATAAATTTATTTATAAAGTAACTCTTATATACATTATGATATGTAACAGGAAATTAATTTTGGATGGAAGATTTAGTGGGAAACTCAATAGAATTTTATTAGTTGAAATTACAATGAAAAATATGAAAGAAAGAGAGGCGCAATGAAGACCTTTCCAATAGAGTATGGATTTTTATACATCTAAAAATTAAACAAAAAATTTATATCATAATTTTTTAACTAATTACACTGAATGTCAAGCTAAGGTGGAATGAACATGTTAAAAAGAAAAAACTAGAACTTGAAAATAAATATAGAGTAAATTAGTGGCTCCTAGGGAGTAAGTCTAAATTAACAATATATAATAAAGTGTTAATTTACAACCAAGTAATGAAACCTATATTGCATTCAACTTTGGGGTTGTGCCAAGCAAACGCATATTAAAAAAATACAAACCTTTCCGAATAAAGTTCTACGTAACATAGTAAGTTCTCCCAAGTAATAGTGACATTCATAGAGATTTACAAGTTCCCAAAGTTATAGATAGAATTAGTAGATATGCCATAAAGCATAAAGCTCTTCTAGAAGGGCATATAAATATTGAAGCTGCTCAGTTAATAAACAATCAGATTATTACAGGAAGGCTTAAAAGAAAAAGATCATTAGATAATATAGTATAAAGTACAGATTTCCTATGGGAAAGTGCACAAAACCCATACTCAAATCAAAGATAGCAAAAAATAGTTAGTCAGTTCGACTAGTTTTAATAAGAGAAGGGTGTGGTTTAGTCGGTAAAAATCCGGCATACACTTCTGCTACGGCGCAGTTTGTATCTTTCGAAAATTCCCACCAATCTACGTAAAAAAAAAAAAAAATTAAAAAATTTTACCACTTTAAATTATAAATATTTTCCTACTGTTTTTTTATAGGTATTGTGCCTTAACCCACCAAAACCACAAATCTTTTTAAACTTAACTTTAGGTGGGGAGATTTGATACAAATATACATTTTGGTTTCGAGGATAGAGATGTGGAAGGATTGTTGGGAATCAGCTTTAATCGTGTTTAGGAAATGAAGAAAATTGAATGGGTTATTTTAAAACAAGATGTTAATGTTCTTCTTAAACTTCTCTAAATCGTATTCATATGTTTTAACAACTATAAGGAACACATTTTATAGGATACATTTTCATATGTAAGAGGAGCGTATAACAAATGAATTTCCATAAGCTGCGCTACGCTACATACATAGCACAACTGTGAGATTAGCAGCTGTTTTCCTTGATGTTTCCCATCTTAAAATGTTGAAGATTGAATATTTCACTCAATTTATAAAAAATTCTTAATCTTTCATATCGAACTTTCTTTTTAAATCTACAAAGGTTGCTCTTCATATTTTACATAATCAACTAATTTCTGCACTGTATTTTTGTACAAACAGCTGATTCCGTTTTTCTGTTCCCATTGTGACTTATTCGGTACTTCTAAGAACCCATACTAATTAATATGAAATTCAATAGTTTTGATAATTAATGGTCGCCTAAAAGCTGCATATAAAATTTTAAAAATCTTAAATCGGATTTGCCTTATAAGGTCTAGTATCCGTACAATGAGAGTATCTTATAATTTGATTTCAAAATTCAATGTGTAGGGGAAATGGAACAAATGCCCCAGCAATAAAATTATTTTTTAAACTAAAGCACTATTTGCTATATAGAGATCCAATTATATTTTATGCCAATTTAAATCTAAAACATTTTTTTTATACAAAATTTTTAAAAATTTTTTTTTCAATTGCTTGAAAATTATCTGCCAAAAATGAAAACCCAAGTGATGAAATAAATATGTGTCACCCCATTCATTAAAGGATTTTTTTTGGTAATTAAAATTCCTGATCACACCTCAATTCAACAGAATACATATTATATGTATATGATATTATTAAAAGGATTGAACCACTTCAAGTAACATTAATCCATTCATTTTAATGTATAAAACTCACTTGTCCTTATTTTTTATAAACACTGAACCTAATTAAAACTAAAGACCTTTTATGTGTGTGTGTTAATTAAATATTTCTTTTTTTATATGAAAAAAAAATAATTATTTGCATAAAAATAAAATGAAAAACAAATGTGATGTTAAAAAAATTACAGTGGAAAATCTGAATGCAATTAACTATAATTTTAACATGTACACAATTACATTTAAAATAAAAAAAAAGTTGATAAAAATATAACGTTAAGGGCACTTCTTTCATTTATATTCCATCTATAATTGAGTTATCATGAAAAGATTGCAAAAGAGAATGGTAATATGGGTAACTGATATGTATTTTGTATCTTAACTTACTATTTTTTGGTGCAGTAATTATAAAACAATCTTAAAGTTATGCCATAATTAAATACAAAGCAAAAGTGCTACATAAAGTGTAGAACTAGCACAAATCGAGTCAGTGGATTATATTCTCTACAATCGATAATTTAGAAAATCAAGGGCCTTTTGATTTCAATTACCATTCCACAAACAGTATCTTTAAATATGGTAAATTGAAAACCGCCGTAAACAGGGAAATCTACTACTACCATTGTCCTAGCTGTTTACAATTTACCTATATGGTTTAGATTATGTCGACGACATAACATTTCTAGCATTACAATATGTAGTTCGAAAAAGAACACATAGAAAGTTTTCCACTCGACACAAGTCTAGAACTAAAAATCAGTAAAAACAAGGTAAAGAGAATCATTAGCACCAGCACGTCTTTCTCAAGCCGTTGTTATTTGATCAGGAGGGAGTTGACAACTATCAGGGTAGCATAACGACCAGGAGAGAATTGCGAAAGGAAATATCTATGACAAAGTTAGCGAAGCCACTGTAGCATACAGACATTTCTATCCAGTTTGGAGAAATATCCAAAAAAGCAAAAATGAGAACATTACTTATTTAAAAAGCGTACTGATGTATGCAGTATCTGGCCGCTGACAATATTTTACCGTTGTACAAGGAAAAATTGTAATAAAATTAGCTACAATGCCTTGAAAAGGAGACCCCAAGAAAAATCAATTGTAAATATAAGAGTTAAAAAAAAGGTTGTATAGTGAAGCATACATTTATATTACACAAATTTCTTAGTATTTAATATGCGGAGCTTCGCCTTAAGGATTAACTTACATTTGGATTTTATAAAGTTTTGTTTAATTGGTAATAAAACTAAAGAAAATAGGTTCAACTGTTGACCTTTAAACCATATGTCAATTTGAAATTCAAAATTTTATAAAAATTGACTTCACCCTTAAGAACGAGCTTATAAAATTTCCTTAAGCAGACCTTACCATCAATAGACGAAGGCAATTTTAATGCCAAAATTTTGGACCTATTTAATTTTTTTTTTTGTCCCAAAAGTAACTAATCTACATATTTTTATTTTGATTTACAGTTTACATAATTTTTTAATTGTTCCTTGTTTTGTGTTTTTTATTTCTAGGATCTGAATTATATGTAATGATAATAATTCTACTCTTAATTAAAACCAAATGACCTTTTTGGTTTTTATGTACCTTTGTAGTTAATGTAAAACTTGAAATAATTATTTAATATTAAAGTGTATTACATTTAAAATATACATAATAATTACAATATATGTTTAAGTTATTTGAAACAAGAAAATAATTCTGTAATATAAAGTGGCAATTTTGTAAGATATTTTAATCAAATATGCACCCTGAAATTATCTCTGAACTTCAGTCATAAAAATTCGAAAAACTAAGATCTTTAAAATTGGGTTCTATTACCCAACTACTTTAATTACATAGTTTCCAAGATATATTATAGAAAAGATTGGTAAATTATTCGGAAATTATTGGATATACCGTCATATCCGTAAAGTAATATTTAAAGGATAAAATTTTGAGCCTAAAAGTATGCAATGATAAAGTACATATTATGTAAGTTTCGGCTTTTTTTATGTTTTCTAGCGCAAGAAGGCTTTTTATATTTTGGTACAAGGCTAAAAGTGTATTTGAAACTTTTTAAAAAAATTATATTTAAAAAAAGTATATATTATTATTTCAAAGATACAATTTTGCGCCTAAAGGTATGCAATGATAAAAACATATATAAGTTACATATATAAATATAACAAATCTTACTGTACAATAATCTAGACTACTGTACTTTAATCTAGATAACTGTAACATTAACAAATATACTAATACATAATATTCTATAGAAAACTTTTAAAATCCTTATTCACATTTTTAAACTCTATATAGATTGAATACTGTCTTAGATTCAAAAAAAAACCTTCTGCCAAAAGCATTTATTCGACAATTAATTTAAATCAAAAACTAAAATTTCCAAATTAATTGATATTAAATCATTTTTAAATCAAATCAATTTAAACAAAGATTTTATACAAATTTTCAGCCCAAAACTCATATAGAGAACAGCAACAAAAATTAATATCATTTATAGTTGATTGGTTTTTTATTGATTTTAAAAGAATTCAAAACTTTGGAATTTAAATTGAATTCAATTAAATTTAAATTAAAAAAAAGACAAAAAAAAAACATTTCAATAAGATTATTTATACGATATTCTTAAGATTATTATATTATTGTAATACTTCAGTCACCTTTATAACATCATGACCTATTTATACATTTTTTTTTTCTATTTTATTTTATCCTATTAAGAATTGAAATGTATATACAAATACATTCAGATATTTCTATATAAAATTAATTTGACTTTTCAATAAGGATGTTAGAACTTTTCGATGCAAGGCCAAATTTATCATAAGTAAAAGAATAAAAAGCTATCACAACTAACTAATGTAAACAATCAAATCCAGATTTGCACATTTAAAATTCTAGACGGCCTTACAGTACAGAGAAACAGTAAATACTAGATTATTTTATTGCATTTAAATAATTTTGATTCCCGCATAATATTCTATTATTAGTATCTAGGATATGTATACGAAGCTTTGTCTATTTGGAAATTTATTTTGACGGATCTTAGAAATTGATGACTATTACAACTAGATGCTCGTACAATGTTGAATTAGTAACAAAGCAAAACGCGTCCGATGTAAATTTGTTTGTAATGTTTACGTCGCGATTATGGAATCAGTTACCATATAATGTGTTTTCTAAGGTTGGTAATTTATACATTTACTTAAATTTTAAAAGGAACGTTGGAATCGATTCAAATGATATCTTTCAATATTTTATCTTTATCCAACTTAATCCATGATCTCCAAATCCTATCCCAAACTTCCCATCCCAAGGCCAATATTAAAAACCGAACGATACATATATATTTAAGGTCCTTCTCAATTTTGGTTTTAAAAAGTAGCTGGTTTTAGTTGAAAAGTAGCCGAGAAGAGTAACGCGTACAGTGATTCTGAGTGAGTTCCGATGGTTTGCATAAACCCTGAACAAAACACAAAAAATTTTATTCTAGTAAATTTACTTGCCAATTCATATCTGAAGATATGCGTAAATTTTCTCATACGCGAACTCATCTTGGCAAATCTGAAATACTATAAGTTATATGCTTGAACAAATCCCAGAATAGAGAAACAGAGAATGGAGATTGGAGAATTTCATACTTAAGAGCAAAGAAATTAGTAACTTGAAAACCCCATACTAACTGCACTTCAATTATAAAAACCTATGGTATCTTTCATATTAAAGAGTTGGGTGCGACTTGTTAGAAGGACGTTTTCAAACACTTTAACATTGCACTTCTAAATCCTCTAACATGATTATTGAAAAACCCTCAATATTATTCACACAAAATATTACAAAATGTGAACGTTGAAATTTTAATTAAAAATAGTAAATTGATTTACAGAGAATATTGTAGAAAGTACACAAAAAAAAGAAATAAAAATAAAAAGTATTACATTTTAATTGCACTTGCTGATTTATCACTAATTTAAAATGCAAAATCAACAAAATACATCAACTTTAACATCAATAATAAATGCCAACATTGTTATATCTTCTACCATTACTAAAATAAAACATAGTTTCAAATTAAAATTAGAAAAAAAAATGCAATTTTAATTCTTTTTAAATTCAACTTACAATGGTCCTATAAATATATAACAGTTTTGGTTATTTGCTATTTTTCGAATAAATTGATACCTTTCAAATACAATGTAGAGTAATTATAAAAAAGATTAGATTAAATTTTGTACTTTAAGAATTCTTTAAGTAGGTTCAGATTTTATTTGTTTGAGTGGTTGCCAATTATGATTTCTCTATTATTTAATTAACCCTTTTGGGTACCAATGTATTCTGTGGATGGGTAAAATTGACTAAATCTAAGTACAATTATGGACTACGTTTCCTTTGGAATTTCGAATATTAACTTGGCTTTCACATGCGACAAAATAAACATTTTTCAGAACCAAATCGAAGACGCTTTACGAATGGTAAAATAAGTACGTAATAACTGGTAAGAGATACCAGTTATGTGACGTTAGTATAAAATGAAAAAAAGTCGTTCGATAAGAAGATCATTAAAAAGTGAGCCTCTACTTTTAGAAAAATACCTAAACAACTAGGGTTGAAAATCAAATAAAGGAAATGAGCTTATCAGTACTGATTTGCTGGCATCCAAATGTTTAAACCACCAATAATTTTAAAAATTTGGAGAATTTTGAAGTCAAAAATAATGCAAAAGTTGATAAGGTTAATAGTTTTTATTATTTGCAAGTCAAAAATTGATAATGTTTAAAAAAATTTAAAATTTTGTTATTTCAGTGCCTTTTTAATCCAATAATTCTAAAAAATTCCATTGTATGTAAGTTAAAGCAAAGTGATTATAGAAAGAAAATTTACAATAATCTTTTCTAATCCTTGAGGTATATTTTTAGCTTAGATAAATTAAATTGTGTTACAAAGTACTACACAGTACTGTAACATTGAAATATTTGAGAATTAAAATTTAATTAGATTATTAACATACTACGTAGGCCCGGGGTTATAGTTTATTTTTCATTTTTTATAAATAACTAGCTAATACCCGGTGCGCGTTGCTGTGCCTCTCAATGGAGGTTTAATTTAAGTTGATGTTACTGCAAAAAGTTAACATAAAAATTACACATGGTGTAAATGTTATTTTAAAATGTATTCTTTTTAAAATGATTTTGCTAGGATTATTCTATTAATTTTTTAAGAATCCTGTAATCAAAGAAGTTCTAACTACTTCCCAAAATTGGACGTAATTTACTTCCAAAAATTTTTTTTAACCAATCGTAGGATCGACATGTGTTACCAACACTAAGCCTGCTAACAGACTCTTCATTTTGAAGGTGCTTCGCGCATACAAAATTTGGAGTAATCCTGTCAAATCGTTTCGAATTTAATGTAAAGTAACGAAAAAATCTAAAAAATGACGCTGTGTCGCAATGGGTTATCGGAACTCAACAAAAAATGTTTTGAGACTTTCTCTTTGGCCAAAGCTGTACTGCGCAAAATTGGACAATATTTGCTTCCAACATTTTTTTTCGCTAACCGTCGGCCGGCATGGGCTAACAAATTCCAAATCTGTTAATAGTATCAACTCAATTCTCAAGGAGCATTACGTATACAAAATTTGAAGTCAATCGGTCAAACCGTTTTCATTTTAGGACAAAAAAGTTTAAATACTTGCATCACAGCCCCAACTTGTCGGTCCGTTAGAGCAAAATTTTTAGTCTACGATTTCCTTCCGTACCCTATATACAAATTTTCATAAGAATCGGCTGAGCGGTTTTGGAGTCTATAAGACACAAACAAACAAACTTTCGCTTTTATATAAATAGATGTGCTTGTATTGGAATAGAATTTTATCAAAACCAAATTTATCAATCAAATCATTTTTTCAAGTCAACATCTCAAGTTATCATCTTTTAAGATACAATTTCTCTTTAATTTTTAAAAAAGTTTTTTTAAAACAAGTTTAGCTCTAATTTTGCTTCTATATAGACTTTGAATAAAATTGATTAAAAAAATTTTATCCTAAAAGTATGCAAAATTTAAAAATTTTATACATTTTTTTCACAAGACAACATTGCATCGCCATCTAGTTCTGCCAACTATATATTTAAGAGTTCTATATATATATATATATAGGATATTTAAAGTCTGTTGCTCCTGGGAAGTTATATTAAAGTCCAATATGAAATTTTGACCTGAAGAGAATCAATAAAAATATTTTAAAAATTTAATAGAATATTTTTCAAAATTATTCATGAATGTAATATTGAAAAGTTTTAGAATTTGCAGTTTCAGAGATTTTAAACAGATTTAATTTAAATAATCCAAAATTAGAACTTAGATTAAATAAAAGATTTTTAAAATCGTATATTTAATAACTTTTAATGACGTATTTGAAATTTATATAATATTATTTTCTGAAAATAAAACATAAATTTTTTTTTTTTTTTTTTTTTTATTTAAACTTTATTTTACTCTTTTTTTAAAATTCTTAAATTATCTTAGCTTATAAAAGTTTAGAAAAATAGCTTATTTTATATAATTCGATTAACATTTAAACTTAACCTATTGTTTTTATTGTTAATTTTATTAATTATTTTATTCCTAAATATCTAAGTAGTATTGCCCTTTAACAATTTTTTTCATAATCTTTTTTGGAAAATTCAGAGTATTAAAACCAAATTTCTGCTTTTTTTTTTTAATATAAAAACTTAGCCTAGCTTAATCTAACTTAAAATACTTAACCTAGCTAAAAATTAATTGTGTCTATGACTTAATGCTAATTAATTGGAGTTATCTAGCCACCAATGGTTTTTGTTTACTAATTTGTCTTTTTCTGGTATAGACATATCATATTTTAAATTTACTCCGTTAATATTGCCCGGATGAAAATCTATAACCTTGCATGTAGCCCTTCTATTATAGTGATATAACAGAGGGACATGGTTTTGGTTTTGGATGTAACCTTTTTGATCTAAAAAGATGAAATGCTCAGGGGCAATGAAACCTGTGAGCAAAGTCTTTTTAATGTACTCCTCATTGTGGTAGAATATATGAGATATTAAACCATTTTCTGGAGTATTTTGTGCTCTATCATAGTGATTTCGAACTAGTTTTATTATAAAATTATCGATTCTTATGATTTGGGCTTCCTTGTACAAATATTTGTTTGAATAGTAATATTTGTAGTCGGAATCGGGCTTTCTATTAATATTAGTACATACTCTTAAGCACTTTCTTTCAAATTTACGTAATGTTTCCATTAAACTTGCACTAATGTTGTACCATATTGGTGCACCATATACAAGAGTTGGCCTGATTAGTGTTTGATAACAAATTATTTTAACTCTTTTACTAATGTTTTTATTGTAAAACAGTTTTTTGGCTGCCATAAAGGCTTTGTTACTATTTGATATATTATGCTTTGTGTGATTAATATAATGTAAATTTCTATGTAATTGGACTCCCAAATATTTAACTACTTTTTTATTTGTTAATAGAGATCGATCTGGTGATCTTATTGAAAATGTTTTCCAATTTTTTCTTATATTATTACTGGTTTTATCTACGGTGTTTCGGAATAGTATCGTTTCACATTTATTATAGTTTATTTTAAGTTTCCAAACTTTAGCATAATCAACTATAATATTAAACATTTTTTGAACTTTAGTTTTGACTTGCTCGACGGTCTTATTTGCATCGTATATAATAATATCATCTGCAAAAGCTATTGAAAAATTATTACCCTTTATCTGTTCTAGTAATTTAAGTAATTCAGCAATATAAATTGAAAATAGAATTGGGGCATTTACGGTGCCTTGTAAAAGTCCATTTTCTACTCTAAAAATTTTCTCTGACCGACTATTTCTGTTATAAATAAAAAATTCATTTTCATATGTCATATTCATTATAATTGTAATTAAGTTTTTTGGAAATTTATATTTCAAGAGCTTGTAAGTTAGGCCATCTAACCATACAGTGTTAAATGCTTTTTCCAAATCTACCAGGCAAGCACCAACGCCATAGTTTTTATTAATGTACCAGCAGATGTCAGAAGTTAGTTTTGTGATTGCATGGATTGTTCCATGTTTATGTCTAAACCCGAACTGGTTCTCTGGTATAAGTTCTTTATTAACTGAAAACTCTATTATTTTATCATTTATGAGTGTTTCAAACACTTTCCCTATATTTGGCGTTAAGCTAATTGGTCTGTAGTTAGCTGGGTTTGTTGGATCTTTTCCTGGCTTTTTAAAAACTAATATTTTGGCCTTTTTCCATATTGTAGGGAAATAAGCGTGATTTAGACAATTATTAAATAATATGACGTATTTTGATATGATTTTCGAACTTAAATTTTTTAAAACTATATTTGGAATCTGATCGACACCGTACGATGTTTTATTTTTGAGTAATGTGAATTTTTGACTTAATGTGTTAAAATTGCAGAAATTGTTGTTATTTGTGTTAATATTGGAAGATCTATTGTTATTGTTAAAATTTACTTGGGTTATTTTGTTAATTCTATTATTTTTATTATATTCTTTAAACAGATGAACTTTATTTATAATATGTAAGTGAAAATTATTGTATTGGCTTATGTCTGTTTTGTGAGTTTTTTCAACGTAAGATCCTAAAACATTATAGATATCCTTTGGTTCTTTTATTATATATTTGTTATCGAGACTAGTGTTTAGTTTGGAGATATCTACGTTATTTTGTATAAGCAGGTTCGAATCTTGGGGATCTATATATATATATTTTATGTTACTATTATTTTTTGCTCTAAATAATTTATTTATTTCTGGGAACATATTTCTATTTTGAGGTTTTATTTTTTTTAATCTGTTTTGCCAGTAATTGTTAATTTCTATATTTATTTGTTGTTTTATTAAAGTTTTTATGTTGTTTAATAGACTTTTGAGTATTCGGATTTCTTGGGTAGTAAAATCGAGCCGTTGTTTGTATATTCTATGCATGTCGTTCATTAATGAAGTTTTTTTTTTTAATAAGAATTTTAGTTTATTTGAATAAAATTTTTTAACGGTGTTTTTTGTGTTATTGATTTTTGGTACTGTTTCATTTATGGTATTTGTAATTACTTGATTTAATTTTAAAAGGTGGATATCTATTTCATCTATATTTAAGTTACGATTGTCTATTATTTTAGTGTTATTCCTATACTCTATATCTAAATTTTTATCTAAATTTTTTTTAAATTTATTCCAATTAGTTTCGTTAAAATTATATCTAAAATTATCTGCTAGCTCCTGGTTTAAAAGTTCTTGTTTTTTTATAACAAATGGAAATAATATAGCTTTATGATCGCTATCGTATGGAAGAGTACAAAGTTTATTTTGGTTGTTGCTGTATTTGATATTAATTCTCACATCAGACAGAATAAGATCGATGTAAGAATTTGCACGTGGAAGTGTTGGTGAATCTGTGACATTTAATTTACATTTATATAATATTCTATTTCTTTCTAACCATTTATAAAGCTTTATTCCTCTATTATTATTATTCGAATTGTGCCATGTTTGATGTTTCGCGTTGAAATCACCAGTAATAATATAAAAATTGTTTGGATTTTTTAAATCTAAAATATAAAAAAGTTTTTCAAATTCTTCAATAAATTTATAACTACTATGATTTGAAGCATAAACCGACAGAATGTACAATTTATAATTATTTTTTAATTTTATTTCTATAATACATGGTTCAATGCATATAAAATTATTAAAAATATTATTTTTAACTATATCAAATTTTATTTTTTTATTAATACATATGGCAACACCGCCACCATCTGGTAACCAATTTCGGTCTTTTCTTATTATATTATAATTGTCAAAAGACATGTGGTTATTTTTTTTTAATTTTGTTTCGGACAAGCATAATATATCAGGTTTATTGTTATCAATAAAGTGCATAAGAGAGAGCTTTTTATCGATAGAAATGAGAGAATTTACATTTACACTAATTAATTTTAAATCTATGTAATTGTTGTTGGAGTGAGTAATTATGAATTATTTTGTGTGATGTATATTTAATATTTCATAAATATGATCTATTTTATCGTTAAATTTTTTTTCTAAATTTTTAATACTATTTCTTATCTCTTCTAAAATTGTATTTTGGTTAGTATTGATTTGGTTAGTATTATTTTGAATTTCATTGAGGTTAGTGTTATTTTTATTGAGGTTAGTATTATTATTTTTATTTTTATTTAAATTTCTTACTACATTAGAGTACGTCATATTTGGATTTACTTTAATGGAAGGTATATGTTTATCTGCTATTTTTTCTTTTAGTTGTTTTTGAAGCTCTTCTCGTTTTTTAATTCGTTGCTGATGCTCTTGGCAGCCTTTAAAAGATGCTGGATGTCCATTGGTTTTGCAAAGTATACAAAACAGCCGTTCTTTAGGATCTTCCTTCTTAATTTCGCATTCACCTGGAGTATGGTTTTTTCCACATTTCACACATCGGAAGTCCATGTTACAATTTGCTGCCGAGTGTGAAAAACGTTGGCATCTAGTGCATTGAAGTTCTTGTGTTTTGTGTAAATTTTCCCATTTAATTATATGATGATCCAGTGCTCTAATTTTCATTATTTCATTCACAGAACTATTTGGTTTAGCTTGTACAATGTAATGAGGTAATGTTATATTGTTATTTATTGAGTATTTTGTGGTGAGTCGTGTTACCTTTTCAAATTGAATATTTTCGTTTTCATTCATTTTTAGACTTTCTAGTATTTCTTCGCAAGTGTATCTACTGTTTAGCCCTTTCATTACCAAGGTAATTTTTTTTTCACTTTTGGGTGTGTATGTGTAATAATTTGTATTTGTTTTTTTTAGCAGCTCGCAAATACGGGAATAGTCGTTTAAACAGTTTGTATAGATAACAATGTGCATTTCATTTATATCTTTTATGAGAAAATTAATTATTTTTAGGTTATTTTTGATCGTGTTTTTTAGTATGTTGGAATCTGTTTTGAACACGCTAATTGGCGGCATTTGGAATTTTTTATAATTTCTATCCATATTATTTTTAGAATTATTTTTATTTATATTTTCTTCATTTTTTTTTTCTATATTATTTTTTATTTCAGCATTAACTTTTGTGAGTTTTTTGACATTCTCCTCATCGTCATTAGCATTTTCATTACTTGATTCATCACTACTACTGTCTGTTTCATCAGCTATATCCATCAATAGCTCAAATTGATTTTGATTGGTGCTCGTTCCTTCATCAGCATTATTTTTTTGTTTTAGCCGGTTTAATTCAGTTTTCAATTTTGCAATAATTAATTTTAATTCGCGGTTTGTTTTTTCGCGCTTTTCTTTTATTTTCTGTATCGGTTTATTTAATATTTCATTCACTTTAACGTTTATTGATTCTTTTAACTTATTTGTGCTTAAATTATTTTCACTTAACACATTCGCCTCCATAATTAAGATCCCTTTTAGGGAATCTAATTAAGAAGTGAACTACCGATTACAGATTCTTTAAATTTTTTTTGTTTTGTTTTCGAATTGTTTTTAAATAAATTTTAATATATTTTTTTTTTATTATTTTTGTATATAGTTTTTGAAAATTTTTTATATATAATTTTTATTTATATTTTAGTAACAGGAATAGACGTCCTTTCTCATTCGCATACCGAGTCGAACTCATTCACAAATTGCTTATATTTTTGTTTTTTAAGTACAACATTTGTTAAATATTTTGCATACCTATTAGGTAGCTCTAAATCTTTTGCGAATTATTTATTTTTTATTAATTTTTTTTTGTGATATAAATAAAATATTAAATTAAATCAAACCAAAAATTTAATTCAACCTCCAAAATTAATTATTTAATATTATTAAAAAAAACAAAAGTAAAAATAAAACCTCATAAATATCATATAGAATAGAGGATTACACAGCCAAATAACAAAGCCAAATAACTGTTATTACTACTGTTATTAATATAACATTATAACGGTGAATCTATATATATTCGATTTATTAAAAATTTATATAAATTGGTTTGATTTGCTTGTAAGTTCAAATAACTGTAAATCTTTTTAACTTTTTTATAACTGTTATTTCTTTGGATAATAATTGTTGATTTTTTTTTTCTATTTTTCCCCACACCATTTTCACCATATTTCCTTTCTATTTTCTAATTATATTATTTACTGTTTCTTTTTTTTTTTTGTTAATTTTTTTTATATTTGCGGTTTTATTTTTAACTATAATTTTAATTTTCCAACTGTTTTTTATTTTTATTATAACGGTAAAATATAAAAACCGTTAAACTTTTGTTTTTAAATAATAATAACTATTCTTCTAATGATGTTCTTTGATATTTAGTTGGTGTTATTTTGTTTTTGTTTTTTTTTTTTTTTGTATATGTTACGACTGAATACCTTAAATGTGTTTTT
>OY720443.1:72538258-72652714 GCA_963082915.1 Dolichopus griseipennis | reverse complement strand
GCCAAATTGAATTACTGGATCGGAGAGATTGGATTGGTTTCTATATAAAATAAACAAAGTTTACCATACAAACTACATTATGCGAGAACAAAAACTTATAAAATCTATTTGGGATTTGGGACGTTCTTAAATTTTAAAATTATGGGAGATTTCGCTTTGACTTCTAACAATTTGGCATCTACATTCGTTTTAGTTTAAAAAAAGTTGAACTTGTCAAAATACTGAACACACTACACATTACATAATTTAAATTTGAAGGAATAAAAAACTTAATACAGGGTGGCGCAAAACTACCGATATGATATAAATTTTTAATAACTTTTTAAAATTATTTATATTTTTTAATTTGATTTCAGAATTTTGTGAAGAAAACTTGGGGAATTGGAAATGGAACAGTACCCAACAGAATAGCGATCAAAAATTACGAACAGTTATGAAAAATATAAAAAATCTGAAACGTTTCTATATGTTATTCAGGGTGGCAAAACGACCGATATGGTTTGAATGTTTAATAACGTTGTACCATGTATTAATTAACGCTATTTCTTAATGGTTTTTATAAAATGTGGAATAGTGAAAAAGAAACACTTAGTGATGAGAGTTCATGGGCTCAACAAAGATATTTGATATTATAAATCATTGAGAACTGTACTTAAACATCACTCAGGTGCTGAAATTTGTACTAATTGTACTTGTATCATCAAAAGTTGTGAAAAAAAAACATAAAATATTGCATAACAAAAAAATTTTATTTACATAGTTGTTTAGAGTACCTGAAGCGATAATTGGCGATATGATAAAACTCTTGGAATCATGGATTCCCTGTGGACTCATATTTCAAAAAATTAAAATCCCTGCCAATTCAAAATTTTGCATCGTACACGAATACACAAATGCTCTGAGGAAAATATCTTAAATTGTTTGTTAAAAAACTTTATTTTACCATTTTTACTTTACCAAAAGACATTATCATTTCAATTAAAGATATTTTAAATTTCAAATTAACAAGTATATTAGTTTAAAAAATAATCACATGTTTGAAGAACTACGATCGTATTCGTCCTTAAGGAAATAGAAAATCCATTAAAGAAATTAAAAATTTCCTTTGCTTGTTAGTTTAATCAAAAATATTTTTTACTACATATACTTATCTTAAAAAAACTTTCTACTTATAATAATCAAAGTTATTACTTCAAAAACTTTAACTTAAAAAAGTAGTTTTTCATTGTATTATAAAATATAAAGGACATTCTCAAAGGTTTTAATATTGATATTCTACCCCATTACATTATGAAATAAATTACAAACAATGAAAACAATTTTTTTTTTATGAAAAATCTTTGAAACCTCAATAATATAATGTAATGAATTTTTCTTAACTTACTTTAGGTAACTTAAGTTATTAGATTTTCTTATTAGATTCTTTTTGTATTGTCTAATGAAAATCATGAAAAATATTTCTATGCCATTAGAAAATAATCTTAAGTTCTTTGCAATTCATAAAAATTATGTATAGTCATATTCTCAAAAAAAAATAATAATAATAAAAGAGTATGTTGTGCTAAATAATAAGTTTGACAGAACTTAGTCTTGTTCACTATAAAAAGCATATCTTTAGGCGTCAACAAAGAAATTATCAATTATTTCAAACTGATTGATTATTTTTAAAGTATCATGGATTTAATTGAGTAATTGGTGTTTTAAAGATAATTAAAACTGTAGTAACTTCAATTTACTTTTACAGTAGGCTGAAAAAATAAATATTTTTCAACATCTGAGTCGTTAAAACCTTCCTTTTCTATTTTTATCACATATCTACCAATTAAAATGTAGTAATATAATTTGAGCTAAGGACCATTCATCTAGAAAACTTATATCAAGTATCATCGAGAACCGTAAAGGATTAGGTTGTTGTAAAAATTGGAGTAATCTAAACCATTGCACCATATGTAGAAAGTTGTGATGATATACAACAAAAGGAGATCAAATGAATTGATTTCCAAATTAAATGTGGATACGGTCAGATTAGTGGTTCCTATAACATATTACTTATTAGTTGACTTCTTGGTTGACAAATTGAAAATTCCTTACTTAAGAAGCAAACAAATGTGAAAATATCAAACGCTTTCTTTTCGTATGTCTTGTTCTGGCTAGAACGAGTCTTTATTCACTTGGTCAACCGTAATTCCACAAACTTAACAAGCTTTCTAAAAACAAATCAAAGAACTGATTTCGTATCCGAACTTCTCAGATTGGATATAACACGATAAGATAAGTGTGGGATATATAAGTGCACTGTGATCAAAATAGGTGCAATTTAGTGCTAATTGAGGCCTTCATACAAAATCGGAAGACTAATTGCAAATGGAATTACATGCTGTTACCCAAGCAATCAATAGTGATTACAGATTCATTGATCAACTAAATTACTCAAGATCCGAACAAGTGTTATTTCTATTACTGCGATAGAAAATATCAAAGAGAAGATTAAATGCAATTGGGTTAGTATATCAATTAGGAAAGCAAGAGCAATAGTAGCTGGTTTAGTTAACGAATGGAATTAGTAGTAGAGTTTAGAAAAACCACGAAAAAGTGTAGAATCAGGGCAATGGATCCAGACAAAATACAGTCTAATATAGCTATTTAGGGGCAAGACTTTTTCAAAAATTAATTCATATAAAAATTGCAAACTACATTTTTGTTCTAATCTTTATTACTAAGGTATTACAGAAAATAATTAATTTAATTTTCTACTTCAAAAAAAAACATTCCACTGCAATTATATTAACAAGTGAAATTCATTGTTTGTTTTCTTTATTTAACACTGTTATTTATATTGTTTGATCTTATATCTCTTTTATTCATTGTGTCATCATAATCAACACATAAAATGAAATATGAACTTTTTATGCAGTTCATTCACATTATATTGTATATGACGAGGTATGTGATTAAATACAAAAGACCAAAACAACGAACCCTTGATAAAATAATTTTTATGGTGTGACATAAACCATAATACATCAAAATATATATATATCTTCAGATACGTCTTTTCGTTTACTTATTGTAGTTATCTTCTTTCTTCTTCTTTTTTTTTCATTCTTATTTATACGTTCATTCAATTACTTTCATTTCTTTTATTATAGTGTATACAAATTGTGTTGTACTGTATATTGCACAATATTTTACTCTGTACTTTGATTCTATTAAACTCTTTACAAAATGAAAATTTTATAGAAAACTTATTGTGGTATATTGTTGTTACTGTTGTTTAATGATGCTGGTGTTATGTTGCAAAATATAATTTTTTATAATTTTTTTTTTTTTTCTTTTCAATTACTTTGTATTATAACCCGAAAAAAAAAAAATCAAATGAATGTCACAACACAACACAACAAAACAAGAGTTCATGAATAAAATTATCAACAACAAATCAACCAAAGTAACAAACAAACAAATAAATCAGCCACGAAAAACAAAAATTATCATATAAAAAATCTATAAAAAAAAACTAAGAAACAACACAATATAAAATAATGAACATATATCCACCAAAGATATACACGCTTAAAAGAAAATTCACCTCAGTTACAGTCTCACTCTCTCATTCATACAGAGACAAAATTCAACTTTTGATGAATAATATGTTATATGACGAATAACATATAATAAGTAATGAAAGAACAGTAAGTCTATGCCACCGACTTAGTAATATCCTACACCTGAACTATTCAATTAACAGTTACGCGAACTCCCACTTCAACTCATTTCAGATTGCAGTGTTGTATAAACCTTAAAAGTATGCAACACTTATACAAGGTTTACTGGGTTGATGGACTGATGCTTGTGTAAACGACATGTAATTGATATATATAAGTAACCAATATAGACATGTATAAATGTAATTTTAAATTTTGACATTAGTGCAGAAACTTTGAATAAATGAACGTTAATAATCAAATTAAAGAATTTTGATTATAATAAATACAACATGTAGAACTTAATGTTAGTGGGACAGAACTACCCTGTACCAAATTTCAATTTTCTAACTTTATTAATTCCGAAGATGTACTGGTTAAGTTTTAGGGAGGTGTAGCAACTATCCTTCATTCGACTCGGAGAGAACATTTTTGCGCCAAATTTCAAGTTTCTATCCCTACCATTTTCGAAAAAATACTTATTACGTCTCGGAAAGCATGTCATTGGTACTACAACCACCATCTCAATTTATTTTAAAATTAGAAACCATAATGCAAACAACACAAAGCTACCTAGTACTGAATTTTAGGTTTTGAGCGTTATTAATAGAAGATATGCTTTTAAGTCTTGGAAAGTATGTCGGTTAACTGAATCACAAAGGAAATAAGAATCAACACTCTTGTACCAACACATTTGAAGATTCCATGATTATTGCTCTCAGAAATATGCTCGTTTGCCTTAGTTCAATTAAAAGCTTCCAGGGTTCGAACCCATGAACCGTTTCGCCTATTTGCAATCCCCGTTTTTCTTTCGTCATTAGTAACCTACAGTATAAATTTCATCAAGATAGCATCATTATTTTTTGGGTCATCAGGTGTACGGACCAACATCTCTAAATTGACTCAGAAGGTGACGCTGAGTAAAAATATACCGTACCAAAATTATTTATAGCCCTATACCATTTTTAAGTGTAGGGTATAAAAACTGGCAAGAAAAGTAAGAATGAAATAAAATTCTCAAAAAAAATATTCTCATCTCATCTCCCATTTCATTCATATGATTATCATCTGTTAAAAACTGTGATTAACATGTGCAAAGTGGTATTGTGAAGTTATTCGAGAAAGTTGACTGTAACTTTAACACAGATACCAATGATTACATACAAGTAAAGGTAAAAATCAAAAAAAAAAAAAATTTATAAAATATAATAATAAAATTTGTATAAAGGCAACTGGTATATATTATAAAAGAAATTGTGTGGAATAAAGATGGAAAAAAAGGGTATGAAATGAAATAATGAAAAACGAACAATAAACAAAATCTACAACAACAAACCATCAAGCAAAACAATTACTCATACCTGAGACAAAACACAATACAACACAAAAAAAAAATTTACAAAAAATATGCAAAAGAATTTTTTGGTATGATCTCATGCATGATGGCATACACGAAAATTAAATGAAAATTTGCAGCATGATTAAATGTCATACAGATTCTTTTTTTTCAGTCTTTCTTTTTGAAAAAAATTTTGGTTAACAACAAAGTCGTTTGTAAGTTGTTTTGCATTGTCTTATAAAAGAAAGAACATTTTGTCTTGAAGAAATTACAAGATTGAGTTTTGAAGTATTCTAAGGAAATATAAAGAGAGCTTTCATTGATCTGGCTTCTCCTTTAGTTTAACAGTTCCTTAAAATTGGTAACTTTATTTGCGGTTTAAATTATTAGTGATTAGTGGAATCGTCGAAACTTTAACTTATAAAAAGATATATGGACTTCCGAATACCGAACTTCTCCGAACCCTTAACGTATAAGATGAACCACATGTAGAAATAATTCAGATTACCAAGTACAAGATAAATTCGACATTGAAAATAATTTTAACATAAGTGGATTTTTGGACAGTAAAGGAGATACGAGGAGCTATGACCACTCCTTCTCGAAACAAATATTTTTCTGTTTTTTAATTTTAAAAATAATGCCAAGAGTACGACAATACGGTATTCATACATATGACATACATATGAAAAATGAACATTTCTAATATTTACATACATTAAAAAAAACTCATCCTAAAAATATGCAAAATTAGTATATTTAATAGAGTCTCACTGTCATCCAGCTCTGAGTTATGTTAAAAGTATCTTAAGTCTCCAGTTCACCAAGCAGATTGATTAACATCGATTTTAGAATCTGCACCAGCAGATAGGAAAGAACTGCGAACATGAACACCTAATTAATAAAAGTTTCGATATTGTGTTAATCGTTGAAAAAATATGTTTCGATGTTTCATTATCTACTCATTATTTTTAATAGTATTAATAGTAAAAAATACTTATATTTTTTATTCTGTAATTTTACTTTGACACTTTGTCCTTTTTAATTTGTTTCAAGTTACAATTTAATTCAGTTCTACGAGCACTTTATTTAACTATTTTTCATAAATATTTCTCATTATTATTTACATTTCAACTGTATTTCTTTATTATTTTCACAGTTCTTAGTTTTACTAATGATGCTTACTTTTATTATTTCATCAGAATATAGTCTGTAATTATAATATTGTCCCCTAGTTTAATTTCTATAATTTCTTGATAATCCTTCATTCACTAACCCTTTACTAACCCTTTGAAAAAGAAACTTTTTTTTAACACTTTCTCTCTTATTAAATCTTTTTCTTCATAATGGAATTCATTTCTTTTAAACCTCTTGCTTTTGGCATTTTTTTCATACTCTACATCATTTCATACATCTTTTGATTATAAAATTGTGTTGCTCATTTTATCATAGTCTTCGTTTATGAGAATTAATTTTTTAAATTTTATTTTCTCATGAAAACAATTTATTTATTTTTTTGCTTTTTGCAAGCTCATTTCTTGTTAAAAATGATTCCATCTCTAAAATCTCTCGAAAAAAAATGAGTCGTAAAAAATGTTGAAAGAATTGGCTGTATGAAAAAAGTCCCTAACAAAAAAAGTTCCTAAAACAAAAATGGAAATAGTCCCCAAAATGTGTATAAGACTTCGGGAATTTTTATGTAAGAGGGGATTTTTTCCCTCTATTTTGGGAAATTTTAAAAATTGTATGTTGGAGATATTTTGCTAGTAAAAAAAACTCTCCAAAATCATTTTTATAGAGTGTATGACAGATTCAGTAGATTTCGCGGCAGTTCCGAATTTTTCTATTCCAAATTTAATTTAAAGGTTTAAAATTGTAAAATTGGTTCTTTGAAAAATCAGAGCCAAGCCTCCGCTAAATAATTTATTAGAAATCTGATTTTGTAACCGTGTTCTAATGAAATAAAACAATTAATGCTTTTACTCAAAAGTTTCCAACGAGAAACAAGGAGTGCAACGGATGCTAATTCCTACTGTGTCGAATTATTAAAATTTAATAATTTAAGGAGAATATTTAAGAAGAATGTCAACATATTTATCTTTTATAGCCCTCCAAATTTACCTATCCCCCATAATCCTAAATTCCCAAATAACGTCCCCACAGTTTGGTTCAAAAAGGGTGAAGTTTTGGTGCGTTAAAGTTGCACTATACTCAAAAAAAACCGCACAGTTACAATGGGTAGCATTCAAACGTTTAATTCCCTCGTAAAAAACAAAAAAAAAAAGTATTGATATTGTAACTCTAAGATCCCTCTTAACTTTTTTCATAAATCATGAGTCAACAACAAAACATTTAATATAATGGATTTTTTCTATCCCTAAAGTGGCATTTAATATAAAAGTTTTGCCGCCCCTAATCTCTGTTGAACAATTTATTGGTAACCTGATTTTATATCCAACTCTGAAAATCCTTCTAGCTTTTTTTAAAATTTTATTTGAAGACTTCTCTTTTTTTTTGAAAATGAAATCGAACTTTTTGTTTTGGGGACTTTTTTCGTACAGTCTATCGAATTCATTTTTATATTTAGAACTCCCCTCCTTTCCCCCTCAACGAAAAACCTGCCAACCTTTTTTTAAGGTAAATTTAATTTACGTATATTATTACTGGGAGTACACACTGGTACACTAATAAATATTTACTTGAAAAATATACATTATCACAAATATGTTAGAAAGGGGTATTGATTAAAAGGGGTGTTAGAACGGGCGGTATATCAGCGATGAATGATGTAAAATGATGATTTTCTGTTTTTTGTTTGATTATCTGTTGTGTTAGGGAAAATACCGCAAAATTTTTCATTGTACTCGAAAAAATTATGAATGAAAAGCGAAAAAAAAATTCTAATAATAGTAACAAAGGAAGAAGCAGCAGCAGCCAAAGCAACAGCAGCAACGGTATATATAAAAGATGAAGTTTTTCTTTTCTTAATATGTTCAACATCATGGTTTTAGGAATTTTTATTTAGTATTGTGTGTGTTTTGGATAAAGATGATGCTTAAAAATAATTTTGAAATATACATACACACACATACATATGATATATGTGTGAATGAAATATGTGATGTGAGTTAGAAATTATTATGAAAAAATTTGATTTTATTTTATTATATTTTTGCCGTCGCTTTTGTATAATGTTGTTCAAAAATCAAAAGTTCAGTACGTGTTTATTAATGTTTGCAAGAAACATGAAAAAACATGAAAATATCATACCATTAAAAAAGATTTCAATTGCGCTTACAAAATTAATGATCAACTTCAAAAAATTATTTAGAAAAATCTACAAAAAAAAAATTCGAAATAAGTTAAGTGTTATGAGATGGTGATTTTTTATTATTGAGTTATTTCGATGGTTTAATAATAAAATACATGTCACATGGGTTGAATCATCAATTATTGAATGATTTATGAATTATAAAATGAAACACTTTGCAGTAAGATATTTTTGATTCAATTTATAGTTTAAGGTGATAATGGAAATATTGAATCAGTCGCAGGAGGTAATCTGTTTTTGGGATAATTTGTCGAACAAAATGTTCTTCTTTAAGTGTCACATCCACTAATCAATGTTAACTATCATGTTGATATTTAGATATTATTAACATTAGCTTTTAATTGGAATTTTTTAGACAGACCATGTTCTAAGATTTTTTAGTCATAAAATTATTCATCTCGCAGGACATTTTCTTCCTTCAATTTTGTTTTTTAAAATGGGATGAAGCAAGTGATATATATTTTAGATTCTTCATTACATGTGCAAATTTTTTATTTTTCCATACATCTACCAGTATTTGTTGTTTGATGAATTCAAAGAATTTGAAGCACTCTTCTGTACAGGAATATTTCAAAGGTTTCCAGTTTATTTTCATTTGTTCCTCTTGGCGTTCACAATTGAACTCAATTAGAGAGAAATATTAATTTTTTGCATTAGATTGACTGTAATAAATATTTTTCAGTTTGACAAATACATATTTCACCTCTTCTATTTTGCTCTTTATTTTTTGTGAGTGGTTTAATTCATCATTTCAGCCCATAGATATGTTATTTTGCATAGTTTTTCTAATAGTGTATTGTTAACTCAAAGCTCAACATCTACCGTTTGATGTACAGTGACAACATAATTCAGCAATATATTAATGGTTTAGAAATAAACGAATTTTCAAAGGACATTAAAAAAATTTTATTGCAAATGATCTAAATATTATTAATGGAGTTTCGATAAGCATATTAACAGAAGTTAATGGAGTTGTGGGTAAGCATATTAACAAAAGCAGTATGTAATTAATATCCGTATAAGTCTTCAATTGCTTAGGAACTTAGCAGTACTTGATGTTTTTTAGCATACTTGTTTGTTTCATCAATAATGTTAGGTATATTTGAATCTTTATACAAAAGTAAATCGTCATTTCATACATACCAGGGAGCATTAATGTATGTTGCGTTAAACTTTATTTTGCTTGCATATCTTTATTTGGCACAAACCCAAAGTTCAATGAATCTGATAAAAGTTGACCATTTAGGTTCTATGACTTGGCTGTAAACTAACACTTTGTTATAAATTACGAACTTAGACTTACAACGTAGGAGCCAGTAATTTTGTGTTTCTTTCTTTCTTAAGTTTTTCTTTTTAGTACGTTCTTTCGACCTTAGCTTGACATCTAGTGTCACCTAGGTATTTATTTGAGCAAACGATCGATATGTTTACCTTATTTGAAATGATTTTTAAGAAGATTACTATTTATTTCTCGGTGAAGTTTACTTGCGCAGACTTAGTTTCATTTTGTTTTTACACTTGTTAGTCCATCCAATATTTTTTTCATATGCACCTTGTAATTTTCTTGGGAACTCGTTGATATTGGACCCTCCTGCTGATATGGCAGTATCATTAGCGGATTTTGGCTTAATAACATTTTCTACTACTTGTAGATCACTAGTGTAAAAATAAAGCACATGTTCTAGGAAACTGTCTTGAGGCTTTATTGCTTTCTCTGCTTTTATTTCTTTTAAGGATGAATTGTCATATTCTTGTTTTACACGACATAATTTATGCGAAAGGTATGATTTCAGTATTCTAGTCTAAAAATTGATAAATAAATAAGTTTTTTATGAACAAAATACAACTGTTTTGAAAAATTTGTATTTCACAGGAATCCTTATATAATACAGTAATTGGGAAACAAATTGTCAAAACAATTATATACCATATTTTGATTGAAAGTTAGAAGACTCACAATTTCAGTTTTAAATAATACCTAACCAAAAACTTCAACCTATTGAATATACCGGAACAAACATTCCCTAGAAAACTAAATTTTTAGAGGATTAGATTTTCTGATAAATTATAAACTTTCACTTGTTCTAAAAATTCTATATTGAAAAATAGTGTATCTCTGGAATTCAAGAATTGTATTTAGACAAATTCCTTGTTAGCCCCTCAAAACTTTTTCGTTAATACATCCTAATTCATAAACTAGATTCACTTTAATTCAATTATCATTAAAAATTTTTGAAAATGTTTCTTTTTCAAATTTTTTAAACCACAAAATATTATAAAGTAAAATTATTTGTTTTTCAATGCAAACCATTTTTAAGTTTCTGACCCCATTTTGCTTAATTGCTGAACTGCAACACAAAAATGTCCCTTCATTTCTATTCAAATTAATTTTTTTACTTTACACCCTAATTTTATGCAATTATTTTATATAACACTTGCCATTCATACATTTTGCCACATTCACATGATATGTTTATAATACAAAATTCGTTGTCTTAGTACAAAGTACACTTTCATAACCCCAATATAATATTTTTACTTCAAATAGTTTTATTTGAATCTGATTCCCCCTATTTTAACATGTTCACCAGTTTATTTTAAGTTAAAAGAACATTTTTTTTTTGTAATTATGTAGGGCAAACTCCTACTCTAATTAACATTTGAAATTAGTTTGAATGGGTGTGTATAATTAAATTTTAAAAAAAAGAAAGAGAAAGACACTTGTCAATAAAAGGATTGACTCGCCTCTAAAGTGTTACGTTCCTACCCAACATATTACTCAAAAGCCCATATAATTTGATAATTTAAATACAATTGCATAATTACCATGCTTTACAAAAAAAAAAATAAAATGTTAAATTTTAAATGAAATAAAATATAATATAATATAAAATACGTATATAGATTTTTTCAGTTCCTTAATTACCTTTAAATATTTGACCCACCTTTTTTACCAACTTTTAGCCCCTTTTAAAGGGCTAGACATCGTTTTTCTTTTATATAAATATTCAGACGTAATTGTAAACAGTTTGGTTTTTTAATTTTTTTGTATACAAACAAGCAGACATTACTGGATGAATTTAAAAAATTAGGTCATCATCATCATCATCATCATCATCATCATTGGTAATGATATAACTAAAAAAAAAAAAAAATGCTAAGAAATTAAAATGAAATGAGAGATGGGAAATGGTGAAAACAAAATGGGAAGGAAAAGAAACCAAAAAACAAAAAGGGACCCCATTTAACAAAGTAAATATCTTTAATTGGAAGAAAACAAAAAAAAAAGAACTAAGTTCCATTTTCCTGTGGAAATGAAAACAGAACGTAAAATAAATGCAAGTATTTTATTTATTTTGCTTTTAATTAGAACACAGTAAACCAGATTATGACACATATAGATATGGATTAGACTCTTCACAAATAAAAAACTTAACAGTTTAATTATTTAGAAGTCATTAATACAATGAAAAATTAAATGATACCAATGTGCATAAATTGTTATAGGTAGTATTTGTCATCGTAAGTTAAAACAAGAAATTAAAAAAATCAAGAGGTTCTAGAAATGCACATTTTTAAAAATATTATCTTCAATGTCGAACTTATTTCCAAAGACCTAATTACATTCAAAAATTTATACTAATAACTTAAACTTGTTGCTTGGTATTATAATAGCAAAAATGTGATGCAGAGTCCCTAAAAAACAGATAAGACATGAGCAAAATTTAGACGTCCACATTTAGGATGGAAAAACTAGAAATATCCGAAACGAAATAAATTAAAACAGATATTTCGGACATTATAAAATTGATTAATAATACGTATCTTAAAATAATATGCCGCATTGAATAATATTCACTAAACACCATGACCAATGAAGACTTCTAAATATTCCAGAAGCTATATCGTAAGAAACCCAACATGAAGTATATTACAAACGGTGAAATTTTTGTTGGAAAGTAATAGCGTGCAGGAGGAAATAAAAGTATCAGCAGCAACTGTAAAATATGGAGTTGTCACATTAAAGCTCTGAACTTTATAAAGTGTATTAAGGTCTTAACAGCCCAAAGTCTCAGCTCAGAATAACTTTTTAAATGGTTCTTCAGAGCAATGTAGCAATTCTACAGGAGAACATTAAATCAACTCGAAACAATACAACATTAAAGTTGAGATTTAGAATATAAATTTCAAAAATTAATTCATTTTAAAAATATCAAATTATTCGGATATAATATGTGAAGCAGCCCTTATATTACCAAAATAGTTAAAAAGAACAAATATCCTCGATGTAATTAAACAATATCTATTCATCGTTTTGGTATATCTTCAAGGTTTACACTATTGTTTTTTATTTAAATATTTCCTCATTTTCAAAATCCTGTTCCAATAGGTACATATTTTAAAAAATTTCAGGGTCTATAACAATCTTCAGATTCATACCTCATAAAAATTTCAAAAGTTAAAAAAAAAATTAATTATGATATTATGATTGAACTTTACAAATTAAAAATTAAAATTTTTAATTGATCTAAGTTTTAAGAAACTTTAAGTAGAACATTGACATTTTTAAGCCAATTGGCTATATTTCATTATCGTATTTGAAATAAAGCCGAAAAATGAAATTTTGGTGTTATTTCTATATGAAAAATTGAAATAAAGGCAATTTGATTTTATTTCAAATTCCTAATGTTTTTTAATGCGCAAGCAATTATCAAGCCAGAAATTTTCTGAAAATTACATTTGTTATTGGTTGTATTCAAAAACAAGGTTGTACGCTTTTTTCCAGTATATTTATATGAAATTCTGATTCTGATCCTGAAAAAGGATGTATTTATACCCGTGCATATATATATGAACATCGGGTATATTAGATTTGCTCCTCCGTTTGTAACGCATCGATCTAGACGAGCTAGATATAGTGTCAAGGGTACGTATCGGCTCAGAATCGAAAAATTAGTCGATCTAGCTATGTGTGTCTGTCCGTCCGTCCGTCCGTCCGTCCGTCCGTCCCTCCGTCCGTCCGTCCGTGTGTCATCACGATAACTCAAAAACTAAAAGGCCTAGAGTCTTGAAATTCACACAAAGTCATTTTTAGACAATTTCTAGGTTCCCTATTGTTTTTGGTTAAAATCGGACCAAGGCTTCGGGGAGCTGCCATACAACTTTTTTGCACCAATATGAATTTCTTCAAAACTATTTATACTACGGGGATGAAAATTACACACGGTTAGTTTTATATTGACTCCGGCACTTATATGAAGTTTCAAAATGTTAGGGCCCCATTTTCGGGGGGCTGCCATACAACTTCCTTGCACCAATATGAATTTCTTCAAAACTAATTATACTACGCGGATGAAAATTACACACGGTTAGTTATATAATGAATCGAGCACTTATATGAAGTTTCAAAATGTTAGGGCCCCATTTATGGGGGGCTGCCATACAACTTCTTTGCACCAATATGAATTTCTTCAAAACTAATTATACTACGAGGCTGAAAACTACACACGGTTAGTTATATAATGAATCGAGCACTTATATGAAGTTTCAAAATGTTAGGGCCCCATTTTCGGAGGGCTGCCATACAAAGTTTTCGATTCAATAACTGTGAATCTAATAAAGCTACAAGGTTAAAATTAAAATTGGGCAGGTAAATTAATAGGGCAAGTTACTTGGCAAAGTTGGACATTACTCGGACCATCGGACTTTTAGGGTGGGCCAATTTTTTTTTTTTGTTTTTTTTTTCTTTGTTGTTTTTTTTTTTTTTTATTTTTTTTTTTAAGCTTAAGTTATGGGACAATGAATGAAAACTTTTTTTTTTTTTTTTGTGATTTTTTTTTTTTTTTGTTAATTTTTTTTTTTTTTTTTTAAGCTAAAGTTATGGGACAATGAATGAAAATTTTGTTTTTTGTTTTGTGACTTTTTTTTTTTTTTTGTTAATTTTTTTTTTTTTTTTTACGTCAAAATTATGGGGTAATGAGTTAATGTATAAGAGAAGTAAATTACGGTTTATTTTATACACCATAGTGGGTATGCACGGGTATCTAAAAGTTGACAAGGGCAACTATAATCTTCCTCGTTTATAGTTGGATTCAAAATCAGAGAA
The DNA here is from genome assembly GCA_963082915.1 of Dolichopus griseipennis. NCBI lineage: Eukaryota > Metazoa > Arthropoda > Insecta > Diptera > Dolichopodidae > Dolichopus > Dolichopus griseipennis. Next base: position 72,638,237 of record OY720443.1, on the reverse strand, counting down.
TTCCTCTTTTCCAGAATATTTATATATAAACTTGGATTCAAAAACTGGATTGCCGATTTCCCAGAATATTCATATATGTGTATATGTAGGGTTCTGAATTAAGAGAAATTTTAGAATTGAAATCAAAATCATGATATTGCTTTTTTCCAAAATATTTATATATTTGGTTTTATTTCATTTGGCCTTATTACATGTACCCATAATATCACTTAAGTTTTTTCCTTCTCCATTACCTAATCCAAAGATAACTCAATCAATGCTTGCTTTCCTAATTTCCATCCTAATCCTAAAATTCTATTACTAACCCAAATGTTATTTCTTATTAAATGTCAAATTCTAAAGGTATATTTAAAAGAAGTTTTAAGTCTCAAGCAACCACTTGTGTTCGGTATACTTCGGTTTTAGTATTGTTCATTTAACCAAATTAATCTTGATAATCATCGATAATATGAAGAATTGCATCATAAGCTTCTATTATATGTAAATTTTATTTTATTATATACTTTTAATTGAACTTGCCTTTGTCTATGGCTTTATTTTTCATTCTGTCAGTTAGTGATACATTTATATTAGAAAACTGACCATAGATTTATAACAATTGTATGGTTCAGTGGTTAGAAAAGTGGCTGACGGTGTAAATAGGTCTGAGTTCGATCCTCCTTCAAAGATAAAAATTTTTTTGTTTTTTTTTTAAATTCAACAGAAATAATAAAAAAAATTACAAATAAAATTAATTTATTTGTATAGTTTCTTTAAAATTTTGTAACTTTAAGAACTAAAATACTTCACTTTGATTTAAAATTTATACAAGTAGGTAGGTACTTAAATACAAAAAAAAAATTTAGATTAAAGTTACAAAAAAAAATTTCACCATGAAGCGAATTTGAACTCTAACTTATTCATCTTCAAATTTTTAAAATACAACAAAAAAATTTATCAGTCATTTGTTTTTGTTAATTTATACTTTAAAGCATAATCTGCGTAATAAAAATGTAACGGTTGTGAAATGATTTTGTATTAATATGGAATATATGTATATGTATTCATTTTAACAATGAATCTGGATTAATTTTAACAAAAAGAAGAACTGTCTTTCATTCAGCAATTTACTTTTATATTAAAACACTTTTGAATGCAAAAGATCTGCCATCAATTTTTGGTTAATGAAAATTTTCAACATTTTAAGCTTAAAAGTTTTGAAACATTAAAAGTACTGTTTCTGATACCAGCAATTTACTTTTAATATTAACACAGTAACAAATTCCCAAGATCTACCTTCAATTTTTTATTTTCTGCATTTTAGGGGGCTAGTACTACTTTAATAAAAGTATATATTGAAAAAAAGATTTTTTTTATTTTATTTTATTTTAATTTATTTTGTACCAAAACAAAATTTTTACAAAAAAATTCTTATAGCTAAAACTTTAAAATTAACATGGAATTTAATTACATAGCAAAAAAAATCAAAAGTTTATTTATTTGTTTGTTGATTGTAGAAAATGCGTACATAGTAAGAACACAGTTAAAATGCAATTTATAAAGTTAAAAAAAAAATTAATAAATTACAAAATAATGTGAACTTGAAGTATAATATATTGTTGGTTGAAATTATTATTATTTTATTATTATAAATTATTTTGTGACAATATTCCTTGTGTCCATTTTTGGCACTTCCTTAAAGTCGAGTAAATATTGACTGATCTTCAATTATCCACAAATTTCTCCAAATTATCATCTCCTTCTTAAAATTCCAAATTAAAAATAAATAAATTACCAACATTAACTTTTATCATTGCAGTATTAATTTTCTTAAACTGATCAATTTATTCATAAATACTTAACTCTATTCATTCAATAATCTTTTCCTCATATTAATTTTTTCATTCAATTTTTGTGTTTTTTTTTTTGACATTTTAAATCAGTGATAGCTTATCACTGATAAGCTTAAATAAAATTCTTCAAAAAAAATAAAAATAACAACAACATCCACTTAAACTCATTTTGACATATGTTGCCTTATATTTAAAATTGATTGCGTAAAATTTATGTGACAAATTCCATTTTTGTTATTATGAAATTAAACCCTGATGATTTCCGATTATAAATTAAATTAATAAAAGAAAAAACCAACACCAACCAACCAACCAACCAAAATAAAAAACAGAGTAAAACCAACAAAACATTAAAACCAAAAGGATAAATACCACATGTCAAGAAGAGAAAGAGAAAAAAAATAAGAGAAGAAGAGAAAAAAGTGATTATTATATTCAACAATGACAACAAAATAAAAAAAAATAATAAAAAATTATACGATTTTAATCTCTGCCATATTATTATTTATTAATATTAAATGTATAATATATATGTATGTAGTTTTGGAAATATAAATAGGCATAAATGTCATTTAAGAAACACACATACACTATTACCATCACTACCATTTATGATAAAAACTGATACAACTTCTCAATTATTATTATATTATGGTTTATAAAAAAAAAAGGATTTAACTGAGATACAAGTGTATAATGAATACAACAACAACAAAAAGGACTTATAGTGGCAAGATATAGGAAATATAGGAAGCAACAACATTCCATTTTTAAACAAAAAATCTGGATATCTTGAGGTCATATTTTGTGGTTTATTTTTTTTTTTATTCCCCACAGATAAATATTTTGCGCAAATAATTTGTGTGTGTTTTTTTTTTAATATCGACCTTCTTTATCGTTTTTTGCTTCTGTTGAACATCCAACACTACTAATCGGGTCCCCAAAAAAAAAATTAAAGCAACAAAAGGATAAAAAAGTTATTACAAGGAAAATCCTTTCATTCAACAAATTTTTTTTTTTTTTTTTACATTTTCTCTGGAATTTATTTACGTAAAGTTACGAAATTAATATGTAAATAATTTTTTGTTAAGCTTGGTAAATTATTACTTAAAATTTTAATTTTGAAGGGATGAGGTAAAGTAAAGTTGTAAAGTTTTTCTTGCTAATTATGAGGTTTACATTATGATTTTATAACAAATAAATTAATATATAGTTGCAATATATATGAATATACTTAAGAGTGCATTTATATTGGACCTGCTATAAGTGATAAGGGAATCGATAAGAGCATAGCGTATACCTACTCTAAATAAAACTTTTGAATTGACTTTTTAATTATTAAGTACATTAAATGAAAACAATGTAATCATATTAAAAACTAAAGCTATTAACAAAAATCAATTATTTTTAAGAAAAAGTATGTTGCATTCTATTTCAAAGAATTTTTTTGGATTTTGTTAATTATATAATCAATTAGATTAAGTACATTAAATTAATACAAAGTAATTATATCAAAAGTAAGGGCTATTTAGAAAATCAATTACTTTGAAACAAAAATACAAATACAAGAAATGAATACAAAGTAATTCATATCAAAAATAAAAACGATTTTGAAAAATCAATTACTTTTAAAAAAAAAAGTATATTAAATTCTTTTTTTTTTGGATTTTTTAAATTATATAATCAATTAAATTAAGTACAAAAAATGAATACAAAGTAATCATATCAAAAATAAGAACTGTTTAGTAAAATCAATTCCTTTTAACCAAAAATTTATTTAATTATTTATCTTAGAAGTTAATAGGGCCTAATAAATTAGAATATCATTTAATTAATTAAATCAAGTACAAAAAATAAATACAAAGTAATCATATCAAAAGTAAGAGTTATTTATAAAAATCAATTACTTTCAAACAAAAATATTTTAAATTTTTTCTCTTAGAATTTTGTAGGGTGAAATAAATTATTTTATCACCGAATCAATTAAATTAAGTACAAGAAATGAATGCAAAGTAATGATATCAAAAATTAAAACTAATTCGAAAAATCAATTACTCTGAAGCTAAAATTTATTTAACTATTTTTCTTAAAAGTTAATCTGGTTTATTAAATTATAATATAATCATAGATTTTATTGAATAAAATTTTCTATTCAGTTTTTGGGAAATGTTATATAAAATGTATTTAAATATTAGTAATCATTGGAAGTAATCAATAAAATATTTTGATTATTTTGATTACAAAACTATGATATTATTATTATGTTCGAAATTGGAAAACAATCCATAAATCTAGTAACTTTTAAAAAACATTTTTACAAATGTGATAAATATGTGTTAATAAAGTGCTAATATAATTACTGAAATGATTACTTTTATTATGTTCAATAAAGTTGCAATTAAAAAACATTTTATTGTGTTATAAATTAAAAGTTCCAATATATTTTATATTAATTACATTTCTATTTCTCAATTTAAATTAGCAATTACATAATAACAATTCAATTGATTTTTAACTAAATGTATTCAAAACAAATAACGATTACTTTTACCTACCAATAAATAATACTTTAATATATTATATTACAATAATTCAGATTTATATACCATTTACTTGCGTTTAATAAAAGTAAAAAGGTAAGTAAAGTAAAATTTTCCATTATATTCCGTGTTACATAATTATAATTACAATAAACAGCTTTTCTCTTTATTTATAATAAATTGAATTAAAATATTATGATTTATTATTGAACGCATGAATTAAACAGGAATTGACAATATTTTTCAATAAATATTTTGTTAATATTATTTTATTTACACCGGAGATTGTCAACAATAATTACGGTTGATTGTTAACACTCAACATTATTTCCTGACTATAATTATTTATTATTATGTATTTTTAAAGTACAATAATTTCCCAAACTAATAAAATAACAATATTTAATATTGAACTATTTGATTTTTATTTGTACTAAATTTATATTATTTAGGTCAGGTCATAAATCATTTTGGATTTAATAATTTTATAATTTTTTAGGTATTGTATTTTAGTGTTTCATATTGTTCAGATTTGGAGTGTTATTAGAAAATTAGAACAAATTATTTTAGCTGATTTTAATATTTATTATAAGTTAAGTACTTATTTTATAAATTAATATTGTATGTATATTTATTTTATTTTGAAAAATTAATTTTTTTTTTTTTGATTTATTCACCTTCAAGGTTTCACAAAATTAATAAATCAAATATTAATTCCTTTATAAACGAATGCATTTAGAAATTATAACATACAAACTTCTTTATTTAACTTCAAAAAACGGGTCAATTTGAATTGTTTCGCCTTTCGAATAATATTGAACTCTTCAGCTAGGGTTCAGGTTTTGCTAGGGTTTATCTTCCTACCTTCCTTCCTAATTTTGATCTAAAACAGTATTCTATATAAAATATTTTAAAAATCATCTGTGAGATGTAATAAAAGGATCATAAAATTTAAACCTTTCATAAAATAGGTTTTGTGGTTGCGTTTATTATTAAAAAAAAAATTTTATGTTTAAGTGGTTGGTTTAAGTATTCACAATAGGACCTAGGTAAAAAACAAAAATTTATTGAAAATAGATCAAGGTAAACTAAAAATCCTAATTAATCTTCATAATAGGCTTATGTTTTGTCCAACCAAAATTGTTTATTGAATTGGAGCAACTAAATCGATATTATGTGGAAATATAATGCTATATTAGTATGTCAAATAGATTATTGTGCTATAATAAAATGAAAAATTCGATAAATTTTGCTATGATATTTTTGATAAACTTTCTATGATATTTATTAGAAGTTTACCGTAATTGAGAAATAAACTTTAGGCGACCTAAGGGGGTGTTAAAAGGTAAAATTTAACAAAACCATGAACTGAGAAAAGAAGGAATCCCCAATCTTAGCTATATTCAGTATAATTTTAAAAAACTTTATGATTTCAAGATTTAAGAATCAATTAGGGTCCGGATACCCCAAAAACTTATCACTAATGAAACTATAAAAAACTAATAATTTTTTTGATTAATTTTTGTTGCACTAAAACCATACCTGACAAAAAACCAATGAAGTTCCGTTAGTAAAAAACACTCATTTATCAAAAACTGCTGGTTAGTGACAAGTGGTAGGTGCAATTAAGTTCAGGCAATGTTCAAAAACAAATAAATGACTAGAAATAATGAAACTAGTCATTGACACTTTATTAATTAAGTATTATGTAAAAGCTTGTAATTTAGACTAAATGTTTTACAAATTTAGTTACCCCCATTCGACTGTGCCACATAAAAACGTATTTTCATTTGATGACATGTTATAAACTTTATACGACAACAAAACTTATTCTGAAGTTGTTAAAAAAAATTTTCAAAAATTTTATTTCCAAATTTATAAAATTTAAAAAATAGATATTAATATATTTTTTTAATTCATGTCCTTTCATATAAAACTTTTATTTAAAAATTATTTGTCTATTATTCACATATTATACACTATACATATACATATACATTTACATTTAATTATATTTAAATTATAAAATTTATTCTAAATTAAATTATATTATATATACATATGTAAGTATATACAAATATTTTAATACATATTTTACCAATTACATGGCCAAAATTAGAATTAAGATGTCCTTAACATAATTATATAATATGTAAGAAATTTACTAGCCTTGTATACAAAAGAATTTCCTTTTATTTTTGTTGTTGTTATTATTACTCTTGTTATTCCCTGAATTTGTTGTTGTTATCATTTTTTGGGTTACATACATATGTATTACATAAGATTAAAATAATATGATACCTATATGTATATATATATAATCATCTGTATGGATCTGTATGTAATCCAAATTCAAAAAATCCCATATGACAAACACACACTGAATGTAATCATTTAAGACATATGTTACCCCCTCTTTAAGAAAAGTTTTTTTAAAGGACTATAAAAGAAATCTGGAAGAAAAATATTTTAGTATCCAGATTAGAAATGATTATTTCCTTTTTTGCGTTTAAATAAAGGAATAGGTATTCAAATACCAATATGTCCCATTTTCTAAATATGTGCCTATATTTGGACCTATATGACTAAATTCACAATTGTATTATATAACAAACATAATCATAATAATTTGGGGTTTTTTTTTTTCTTTTTTGCATGGGACTTTAGGGACTACTAGGAATTCTATTCATTTATACCCTTAAATTACTTAATGACAGTAGGCAGTAGGATTATATTATAGGTATTAAAATTGTGCAATAATAAACTGTAAGATTTTTTTTTTTTTTGCTTTTATAAATCTTTAAATATTATTTTTAAATTGAAAATTATTTTCATTATAAGATAGTCTTTAGGGGGAAACAAGAACTAAAACTAAAACTGAGGGGGCAAGGTACGGTATAATATTCTATTTTCTATGGAATTTAAATAGAATTTAATTATATTTAACAAAAAAGTTATTCTATTTCAAAATAAAAATTAAAACAAGTGATGAAAAAAACCAAGGGTTTTTAAAAAAGCACATTTTCAAAATAATACCGTTTTTCATACAGAGTATTTTATCGGAACCAAATATATACGTTGGTGACTAAGTTACTACTTACTTATAAAAACAGTAAATTTTTTAATTTTTAGGTCCTAATAGAGGATAGCCCAATTACTCAAGGATCTAATCCTCACTACTTCCCTTCCCACAACTTTTTTAGGTTCTAGTAATTAAATTGTGAATTCCACAAAAAATTGGCATTTTACTTAGAATTTTACTATTTAAGCTAAAATGGTTAAAACTGAGAGACACTTTTCTTCAATTTAAAGAACCCCTTTTAAATTTAAGAAAATCTTTAACATATGTTAAAATATAATGTTAGACCTTTAAATTTTGTATATTCAGGAAAAAATATTTGAACAGGTACTCAAGTTACAGGTGTTTAAAAATAACAAAATTTCAATTTTCGAGTCCTTATAACTCCTAAATAGTTCTCCCAAAATTTCAAGACCCTAGCTTTAACCGTTTAGAAGATATCTGGGGCCAAAAATTTCGCAAAACTTGAGTTTTGCACAATGGTAAATTTTAATACCGTATGGCAACCCTAAACATTTTAGTGAAGTATTTTTGTAAAGTCTATAAAAGCAGCCTCTTCTACCGTTTTTCGATTGAAAATAAATCTAACAGAACTCTTGTTATATCAATTTAAATATATGGCTTTTTTGGAATTTGCAGGGGCTGTAGCTTCGTTACCCTTCAAAATTAAGAAAAACCTTTCACACATGTTGAAACATAATTATAGAGCTTTAAATTTTGTATATCACCAAAAAAAAATTTGGACATTTATTCAAGTTACAGGTGTTTAAAAATAGCAAAATTTCAATTTTCGAGCCCTTAGAGCTCCTAAATAGGGGGCTTGACAAAAAAATTTTGTTAACCGACTCCTACTACTTTTTTAGGATCTAACTTCTCCCAAAATTTCAAGACCCTATCCTTAAACCGTTTAAGAGATATATGGGACCAAAAATTTTGCAAAAATTGAGTTTTGTGTAATGTTAAATTTTAGTACCCTATGGCAACCCTAAACATTTATTGTTTAAAAATTTATAAAGTTTATAAAACCAGTTATCTTTTGCCGTTTTCAGATTGAAAATACACCTAATAGAACTCTTGTTATAACAATTTGAATATAGGGCTTTTCCCAACTTTGAGGGGCTACAGCTCCGTAGTGGGTGGGGCTACAGAAAAAAATTCTTCTACGAAATTATTTTTTTTGTAATAGCTACTCGTGGTTAAAATTTCTTTTCTCTATTTCAAACGATGTAAAAGTTTTTGTAAACATACGGACAGACGGACAGACGGACGGACAGAGTGAAACTATATAGGCACATTTTTACAAAATTTTTTGAAAATGTGCTAAAAACACATTTTGTAAACAAAATTGCATTTTAATTTAAATTAGAAATTTAAGTCAGTTAGAAATGAATGGGATTAAGTTTTACTTGTTATTATATGTTGGTTAGTTTATAGTTAGTTTTTTTTTTTTATACGGTTTTGTTTCAAATCATTTAATTGGAATTGAGATAAAAATGTTAACATTCTAATTTAAAATAATTTAAATCCTAAAAAAAAAAAATTAAAACAGATTTTAAAATAAAAACTAAAAAAACTAAAATTAATTTGAATTTTTTTTTTGTTTTTTTTTGAATTGGGATTTATTTTTTAATACAAAATTACATTTACAAAATTTTTGCGAAATTTAAAATGAAAAATAAAATAACTGTAAACAAAAAGCCTAAATAAAGTACTAAATAAAGGGAGTATAATTTGTAAAGAAACTATTTTTAAAATTTCTAAAGTACTTTTGATATAGTTCATGGTTAGGTTTAATTAAAAAGACAGATCTATGCATCCACCAAATAATAAAATGGACTTTAATTTGGGATTCAAACTGTCCGGTATTTAGGGTTTTTACCTAAAATAATCAAAGCAATCAATATTGTTGCTCTGATCAACTTTAACTAATCCTATTGCACCAACTATATGTATTAGTAAACAAATATTAATTTTTTAATTAAAAAAGTGATTTTCCTAATTAAAATTTTATTGAGTTTTTATCAAATTTTGATTTATTTCCAAAAACCTTTTACAAAAAATAATTTCTTAATTTTTGGATTAGTTATAAGCTATTGATGCAATAGGGCCCTGTTGAATCTTATGATTACTTTAATATATTTCAACTTTCAATTAATCAGAGCCCAATTAAACAAATCACTTACTCACTTGTCAAATAATTATAAAACTTTTTGTTCCAAAAGCTTTTATACGAATTTTGAAGATGCCTGTCTTGGTCCACAAATCCGTTGTCCCAAAGGTAGGAAAAACTGTTACTTATAGTTCTAAAACTATAAGAATAATGACTATTAGAAATCACAAGGTAACTGCTATAGACAAATACACACTCTAAAACACTTTACAGAATTTTAAACTCTTAAAAACTATTGGAGTTGATTTCAATTTTATTCACAAAGTGCAAAACTGAGTTATTCAGAGTCAAAGTCTGATAAATTATCCGAGTGCTGCCCCAACGCTCACTCCACTGAAGCATCGACGTACAGTCCCACTTAGCCATGGATGAACTAGCCCTTATTTATTGATATCTAGAAACAACGACCCTTGTTCTAAATAAATAAAACCATTAATACCTCTACTCAAAGTTTTATAATCTGATACAAGCAGTATACACAAATACTGACCCCTATAGTGTTAAATTATTGAGATGGAATGACATGGATTATGAAAATTTGTTTGCAATATGTACGTTATGGAACTATATGCTGTCCCATGCCTTCCCGAAAGTTAGTGATTGCCGGTATGTTTACGACTTAATTTAATTTAACATCTTTAATTAGCATCTTTTTTCTAAAGCTCTCCCCTTATTTGCCTATTTATCCTATATTATCCCAATTACAATACTGTAATTTTCTTTTTTAAATTATAATTCACCAAGTTTCTTTTCCCAATTCCCATTCTGCAAACCAAACTGTATATATTTGTATCAAAGGGCCTATCCGAAAGTTCTTAAAATAGCGGTTGTGTGTTAAAGGCATACACTGGCACTATCCAAATGAACAAACGTACAGTTTCACTTGGTTGCTTCCGATGCTTTTCTTAAATATTCCTTGGTACACTGGAACTTGATATGAGTAACTAAACTAAAAATATATTAACTTGGTGAATTTAAATATCCTTCTAAAAGGACACTAATATTTCTTTATAACTTCAAGGATATTTTCTTGTATTCATAAATCACAAAACAGAAAGAATTATGTAGAAGTTAAAATTTTTAATTGTAATGCAAAACTTAAATTTTTCCATGTAAATGAAATAAATTTAAAGTATTTTTTTTATTCTCTAAATTATTAATTTAAGATTCAAACTTTGATAATTATATAATATGTTAAAGTTGTGCATTCACCACAGGCCATGGACAATAATAATAACATTTTCACGCTTTATATGAAATTATATGATCCAGAAATACTCGTGTATCCAAAATTAAATGACAGTTATTTAAAATACGTTTAATAATGAAGTCATATAGTAGTTATTTGAAATATTCTAAGGAGTTATAAACACCTCGGGCAATAGAAATTTAATTTTGTTGAGCTGTAACAGTGACAAGTAATATACAAATAAAATAATAGGAATAATTTACTTTTTTTATTAAATTAAATAAATTTTTTTTTAAATTAAATTTAATTTTAGCCATTTTGTAATTACTAAATGTTCATGCAATATATTTATTTGATTATACATAATATGGTATACATTTAAAAACTTTTAGGCATTTTTAAAATTGCATTAATTTAGTTTTTATAATTAAATTATAATTCAGATTAAAATATTTTAGTAAATTTCCAAAAAAATTAATTTACAGTTATTTTAAACTGTTATTTCATTGGAACTCATCATTTCATTAGAACCAAGGATTAAAAACTTTTATTGCATCGCAAATTATCGCATAAGTCAATTATAAAACTACCACATCCTATAAGAATGCAATTTTTTTTTTCTTTTAATTTCTTGAGGTATAGTTCGGGAGCTAAATTTCTGAAATTTTTGAAAGAAACATCGTCTAACAACTTAAAAATTGGGGTGAACATTAGAAAAATTACTGTGTAGATAATTTTTGTAAGGCTTGCTTATGGTCTTAGGTTAATTTTTTGTTTGTTACGTTTATTCTTCACAATGTTCTCAATTTGCTTCAATCTTCACAATGATCTGAATTGTATACCTGTTTTTAAACTGTCGTTGTACGACGACACAGGCTGTTAGCTCTACCCGGTCTATGACTATCTTGAAGGTTCAATTCTAAAATCATTCAGGATATTTTGATAAGTTGTTCTCTAATAGTGTTTTATTCCATCTACATTTTCTATACTACAAGTCTCTTTCTGTATGTCTGCTTCTTCGCGTATAAATCAATGTTTTAGCAATACCGTTAGGTGCGTTAAACTTATACTACTGATGCTCTTGGGTTACTTTATACTGCAAATTCCCTTCAATACTTGAGGCTTTTGACTGATTTTTATTTTAGTCATCAAAAGTCAACTGCCTTGAAGAAACATTGGCAAGCTTTGGATATCCCAATCATATATCATTTTTCTCATTAAATTGTTAGTTGATAAAAATTTTTTCTGGAATCCTACAAAGTATATTTTCCACATAACACTTCAAACACACTTAACTTATTTAGAAGTTTTCTAACATTAATAATAAAATTTAACAATTTTAATGCTAAAACAAGTAAACATAATTTTGCTAACTAATATTTAAATGACACCTTACTTGCACACAAAATAAAATATTGCGAAAGCAAAATGCAATTTAAAAACTAATTTTTAATTGTTCTGTTTCAAAATTTTCAAAAAATAAATTTTAAGTTTTCAACAACCCAAGGCAATTATTATTTTGTAATTTTAAACATATAACAACTGGAATTTAAGTACTTATTATATTTTTCAAAAGGCATAAAGCGATAACGAATTAACGAACCGTTTTCATTATGGAAAATTATATAGTGAAATAAAATTCACATTATATAAAATATATATAATTTAATATATTATATACTAATTATACAAAAATTTTTCATTTAATTTAATATTTTTAATATACAAAATTTATTTTATTCAACTTTTATTTTTTTTTTAATCTAAATTAAATTACGGTTAAAAGATTTATATTTTGAATTTAATTTTGAGTTTTTTTTTTCATTAAAGTGCACTTTAAATTTCAATTTTTAGAAAATTTTTATATATACTTTTCAAAGTATGTTCTTTTAATTATATAATTTTAAATTTATTATTAAATAACAGAAAATAGAAACAAAATAGTGTTTCAATTAGAATGTTTTTATTATAGCTTATAAACTTTAGAGATTTTTTGGAGTTTCACTTTAGTTAAATAAATATTAAGTTTAATTTTAGAGGGAACTTAAATTAGAAATAGTTCAAGTGACCATGGATTAAATTGATAAAGGGTTTATTTGATTTTATTAAACTTTTTTTTTGTATGGCTATAAATAAAATTTTTTGCAAGTCTGTTAAAAGCGTTGAAAATCATCCAGAAGATCTTAACAGGGTTGCTTTGATTAAAGTTGGGCTTTAACCAGTACCATTTCAAAACCAAATCTTACAAAATTTTTAAAATATAATACTTCAACTTTTTGGATTTTGTGGCAAGGAAAGCAAGCTCAAGAAGTAGGAAGGAAGCCTCTTTTGAAGGGCAAAGGGAAAATTTGTAAGAATTTTATAAAAATAGACTTTAAACCTGTTTCACCTCACTTCACTTTTTGGCATTGTTTCAAAAAATTTAAGAGTGTGGAAAAGTCCAATATTTAAATTGTTACGGCTTATGAAAATTCGTCAGTAATGTACACGTCAGGATTATGAACTTATATGCAGTCGCATGCCTTCCATAAATATGTAATTTTTGGTATGTTTACAACTTAATTTAATTTTACATCTCTTAATCAACATCTCTCTCCTAAAAATCTCCTTACATTTTCCGATTTATCCTACATTATCCATTATATCAAAATAATTCCCCAAATTTTAATTCCCATTCTGAGAACCAAACTGTATACATTTGTATCAAAGACCCATTCGAAAGTTTGATTTTAAAATGGCGGGGTTTTCTGTGCTAATGACATACACTGAAACTGTCTAAAAGAACTGGCGTACAGATTCACTGGGTTGCTTTCGATGCTTTCCTTAAAAATTTCTCCATACCCTTGAAATTAATATATCCCAAAGTAAAAATATATCAACTTGTGGTATTTAAATGTCCTTCTAAAAGCACTAAATTTGTTCTATAATGTCAAAAAAAAATAATACCATGAAAAAACTTTTTGCTGTAGCTTCACATGTAAAAAAGTGTGCCCAACAGTGTGGAACAGTCCTATATCTAAATTGTCATTAGAAAAGTTTTATATTTTCAAACACAAAACGACTTTTATAAGCCTTATAAGTTATAAACATATACAATACAAAATGTATAGGGTGCGTATTTTCATTTATCGTTAAGTGAGACTCAAATTTCGCACTATTGTTGATCCCTTATATCTCCTAGACAAGGTTTGAGTTAAGAACTAAAAGGAATTAATTGTTTCAATTTTTTGAACTTATACAAAATAATTAAGGCACAAGCTTTACATTTCATCGTATTTTAATAGCCTTTACTAAATATAATGGTTATTTTTAAAATTAAAAAAAATATCCGCTGTACGTACTTTTTTAAAAACTCTAGGCTTTTTTCGTTACTTATCTACTATGTAGATTCATATAAGAGGTACCAATTTTAAAGAACATTTAATATGAAGTGATGAATTTGTTCTAAATGAAATAACAATATAACTATAACCCTAGAATAAAGATAACAGGAAGAGGGATAAATTCATATAAAGTTTCTAGTATGAAATATTTTTGAGAAAAATAAACGATGGTCAATATTTTGAATGTATTAGTGAAAACTGATTCTATTCAGAAAATATTTTATTATGATTTTAAGTACGTTCTTTCGCCTAGACATACATACATATGCATTTTTATCATATGAATCAATTTTAACCATATATTTAAATTTGAGATGGCCTTATCTTATAATATAAGTCATGTATCGCGTATATTTATTTTAAAATAGGTAATGGGCAATGGTTGTGTGTATATATTAATTGCTGTGTGCATTTTATGTATATTTTGAAATTTTATTTTTTAGTAAATAAATATGTGAGCAAGTGTGTATATAATATTATTACAAAAAGCGTAAATAAATAATTTTATTTATTAAGTAAAAAAAATCTTTTCTGAATAGAACAAGTAATACATTCAAAACATTGACCATCGTTTATTTTTCTCAAAAATATTTCATACTAAAAAAGTTTATATGAATTTATCCCTCTTCCTATTACCTTTACTCTATGGTTATAGTTATATAGTTATTTAGTTTTGAACAAATTCATCACTTCATATTAAATTTTGTTTAAAATTGGTACCTCTTATATGAATCTAAATAGTAGATAAGTAACGAAAAAAGCCTAGAGTTTTTAAAAAAAATACGTACAGGGGACAATTTTTTTTTTTTTAAAAATAATCTTTATATTTAGTAAAGGCTATTAAAATACGATGAAATTTAAAGCTTGTGCCTTAGTATATTGAACCCTATTCACCAAAAAGCAACCTTCTAGAATTTCTAATTTCTTGTTTGTTTCTGGACATTAATCCTTGATACTTTGATTTTTGATAATTTTTGTTATATTATATATTTTACTTCTTTGATATCTTATTATACTAAAATATTTATTGTTTGATATCTTTTCATACTAAAAAAGTTTATATGAATTTATCCCTCTTTCTATTATCTTTACTCTATGCTAAAACCAAAAAGCTTATAACAATTTGATTTATAATTTTCAAAAGAAAGTCTGATAAATCATTTAAATGAATGAACAGTTTAAAATTGTAACTTTCCAATCAAATAATTCCAAAAAGACGAAGTAATACTAAATTTAGTATAATTATTAAATTACGAACCACTCAATTTAATAAAAATCCAAATCTTTGAAAACTTATTTAAAAATTTAACAACATTTTTTTTTCTCTCCTCATTTATCTTCCGATTTTTGTGAAATATTAAAAAATTAAAACATTTAATTTCTAAAAATAACTTTGAAATGTGAATAATTAAGCCCTTTCAAAGTACTTAATTTTTTATGAAATCATTTAAAAATATATAATATAAACATATACCTTTTGACCAAATTTAAAACAACAACATAAAAATCTCTCCGAGAAATTCCTCCCACAAAACACGATAAAATTATTATTAACAGACCTTTAATTAATTTTTTTTAATTAAAATTTAGTACCCCATCATTCTATTATTTATTGCATATGTTGTCATTTAATTTCAATTTTAATTTTTACACAGAAATTATATCTTCAACAGAATACAACATCTGACATTTTATTAAAAATTTATTAATTAATTTTAATTACATTTAAAAATAAAAATTTATCTCTAATTAAAACCACAATTATTATCTGCACCGTGTTGTGTAAAAAAAACAAGAAAAAAAAAACAAAAAAGACAAAAAAAAAACAAAACATAAAACCCCAACCTTTTTAAACCTCAAAAACAATTTTAACCCTTAAACAATACATGTATACTTCTAATAATATTAAAAAGCTTTGAAAGATTTTTTTTTTAATTTTTTTTTTATTTTCATATACCACAGAAATTAATTTCCTCAACTTTTAAACTGTTATATATTCCCGTTATATCTATTACATTTTTACCTTTTCAAGCTTGTCAACTGAAAAAAAAAAACAAAAACAAAACAAAAACAAAAATAAGAAAAATAAAAAAAAAAAATAACAACCACTTGTCCATCCATTTTGTGGTAACCACAGTTTATTTTTTTATTTTCTTTTTCTATTTTTTTTTATTATTTTTATTGTTAGCCTTGTCTTTAATGTTTTTGCTGTTTTAGTTGTTGTTGTTATTGTTGTTGCTTTTTTTATTTTGTGTCCTTTGTTATATTCTTAATTTTTATTTTCATGTAATTTATCTAATTATAACACATTCAATTTTCCACTTGATATGAATCGCTTTCGCTAAGTTGATTCTATTTCTTATTTTGTTTTTCTATCTTTGTTGTTGTTTTTATTTTTATCTTTTTTACTTTTTCTGTTATTATTGTTGTTGTTTTTTCTTCTGTTGTACTTTTGTGTTTCCTACAATTACCAACCATCACAATCACTTATTTAATTTATTATTTGTATTTTTTTTCCTTGTTATGTTTGTTTTGTTTTTGTTGTTTTTATTATTTTGTTTTTATTTTCCTTCCCTCCCTCCTTTTTTTGGTTTGGTTTTATTCTTTCTATTGTTTTGTAAAACTTTACTTTAAGTCTAATTCTTCATTTTCTTAAGCAACCGTTTTATCGATTTTCTCTTTTGTGTGTACCGTTAAAGTTAACATTAAATAAAATATTATGTTTTTGTTGTAACAGTTTTCTAACAGTTTTTGCCTACATTTTGTTTTTTTTTTTTGTTTTTTGTTTCTTTTGTGGTTCAATTCTTTAGTTTTATGGAAGATTACAGTTATAGTTCATGGGAGAATATAGGCAAAAAGATAACAAAACTATAAATGACATTTCTTTTTAAGAAAAGACAATTATATAACAAATGAATTATATTATTAATATTTTAATTATATTTCACATTTGTGAGGTTAATTTCAATTAACTTTGTAGTATAGGGGGAATAAAGTTGTGTAAATAAGAAGAATTAGGAAAAGCGGAGGGAAAAAAACTATTTGGTTAAAGTATAAGAAAGAAAGAGAAGGAAGAGTTCGTGTAAATTAAGACGGCTACATTAATCAAGCACATAGTTAGTGCTTCGTCCTCAAACAATTGAACCCTCTAAGTTAGAGTTAACATAATACAATTATCTAATGTAAGCCTGTCCTGCCTTGCAGTGATAAAGAAATCGCTGGTACCAGTGCTAGGAAAAAAATTTTGTGACAGCGCTCTCTGAACAATGAAATTTCAAATTTCAATTTTAAATGTCAAAAAATAAACAAAAGCAGAAGTTTATATGTTGTATATTCATAATTTAGTATTTTACCATGTTTAGAAGCTCACAGACTTTTTCATAAAAAAGTTCCTCGGGCTATAAATAGGTATGATTGTAGTTCTCCGGGCTATAAATACAGGTTGACCCATATTTTCCTCTCAATTTTTTATTTTTTTAAATTTTCAATTTTTTATAATAATAAAATTGCGCTTCTTCCTTTCGTCCTTTCCTTAAAAACCTTCCTTTCTCGTTATTTTTTAAATTGACTATCAAGACAATTTTCGAATCTAAAACAACATTAGGAATACATATTTATAGACATTTAAGACTAGGGATAGCGAAAGTATGTAAACGCCAGGTAACAGAAAGTAGTACATTACCTGAAGAAAATTGTAACTTAAAAAAAATTTTGATTTTGAAAAAATCTTATGTGAGTTAAAACAACCAATTAAAAATATGGTACGGTAAAAACTTTGTAAAGTCAAAAACCAAAATTTAAAACGAAAAACCATTATTATTGTAGCTAGCATTTTAAGCTACAAAAGTTTTATGTTTATTTAGGACTGAACTTTTTAACTACGGTTAAGTTTTGCAAAAAAAAATAATTTCATGGAAGATCTTTTTTCTGTAGCCCCACTCGTTACAGAGCCACAGCTTCTGAAAGTTGGAAAAATCCTTATATTTAAATAGTTGTAACTAGAATTCTATTAGGTTTATTTCAAATCTGAAAGCAGTATTAGACAGTCACTTTTTAAAGCTTCATCAATTTTTGAAACGCTTTGTACTAAAATTCACCGTTATGTAAATCTAAAATTTTTGGCCTCTTTTAACTTCTGAACGACTCAAGCTAGAAATTTGAAATTTTGGGAGAATCGTCAGAAATTAAAAGGAGTATTTTTAAGCATGTAAAACTTTGGATACCCGTTCGAACTGTTTTTTAAATATATACAAAATTTAAAGCACCAACATTATAATTTTAAAAAGAGATAAGAAAAATAACTATTTTTTCTTATATCTTTAAGTAGATATAAAATTCTAAGAAAACAATTCAATTCCTTAAACCCAAAATTTTGAAAGGGGGGAAAGTAGGAGTTAGATCCTCGAGAATCACCATAAGTTTACTTAGTATAAATTTCCATTGAAGGACTATTAGGACTTAAAAATTTCCCATTTTTATAAACCAGTCTTAGTCACCAGTGAATATATTTCCAAAATTACAAAATTACACAGTATGAAACACTATATAATTTTCAAAATGTCCTTTTTTAAAAACCTTTGATCTTTGCATTACTTGTTTAATTTGAATTGATTCACATTATACAATTTCAGTCCTACGATTACAAAACTTTTTATATAATTTATTAATTCATATAGTTAGTCATTAATTAATTAGTTCATAATAGTTAAACCACAAAAAATTGCTCATGAATTTTAATCAACATGTGACATTTCCTAATTTTTAGAATCTTTTCATCAACTTTTTTTCTATTTATTCATTCCTCTTCATATTCCTGATTATTTATTTGAATTATTTTATTTAAAAGCAACATGTTATGCAAAAATAAAATACAAAATAATAACTAACCTAATTGTAAGTATAATGACAAAAAATATGATAAATATTAAAACCACAAAGCAAAACACCTTAGGAAATTTACAAAATTAGTGGGTTACATTAACCACAAAATAAGCATAAAAATAATAATAGTAATAGAAAATTCTTACAAAGATTCATTGCTTTCATAATTACTTAAATTTTTGCTAGATTTTATACTGGGTTTTAGAAACTATATTTTTGAAAAAGTTGTTTAATTTTTATTCAGCCAATTCAAAACTTAAATAGTTTGTCTGAGACTTAATCTATTTCGCCACGATAATAATACTGAATAATTGATAAGTAGCGTGCCTTCTAATTAAAACTTTTAAAGTCAAGGAAGAGAAATTATGACAACGAGACCTTATAAATTTAAAATACTTTCAAATTAGACTAAAGGATTTACGGAGGAAAATTCAAAGCATTTAATAGGATATCAGGGGGAGGAATATTGATATAACACAGAGATTATTTGATAAACCCAAATTATTTTAAAACTGTTCTCAGTTGTCCTAGGATTATTTGAGGGGATTCAGTAAAAATATGCGCATTTTAGTCTTTCTTTAATCACTTTCACACAGTTAAAACAAATGTTATCTACTGAGGAGGACTGAGGGTTTGTACTACGAACCAACATGCAATTGAACTTCCATTTCTAAATTTTCCCTATTATAATTCTTTGATATTAGACAAATGCAATCATTTTGTTTCATTACACTTCCTTCCTTTTCAAAAGTTTGGTTTTGTTTTTGCCACGGATCCGAAACGAAATAAAAATGAAAAATATGGCCCTCAAAAATTAAAGCATCACTTTTGGGAACTTTCTTAATTTTTTTCGTCTTTTAAGTGTCTGTCCCAGAATTGAGGACAAGTTGTTTTTAATTAACTCGGTTCGACTTTTGACTCCAAGGATACAAGGTTTGGAACTTTATTTTAATTTTGAATTGGAATTGTTCGGAAAATTTATTCGTTCTCTCCAAAACAAAATTTTGAAAAAAAATTTTTTTTCTCCAAAGAGAGCAAAAGGTTTGAATTTTACTCCAATATCATTTCGCTCCGAACACCAGGTTTTTAACTAATTTTGTTTTATCGAATCTAACACTAATGACTTGTTTGTTATTCTCCTGATATATTTCGAATTTTTATTCAAATATTTGTTTTACTCCATTTTATTTCATATTTTTACCGTTGGAGTGGGCAGACGCTACTTGTAGGCTGAAAAAGAAGGTAGATTTCACTAAAAGCAACTTTTAAATCTAAAAAGTAGATTAATGGGTAAAGTTTTACGTTAGATTAGATAAGATTCGTGTACTCACGTGTCAAGTGTTGGATGTTCTAAATTTTATAATTAATGGAATTTCAGATTAACAAAAAAGGTGAAAATTTAAAAGAAAAATTAAAATAGAGATATTTTGACAACAAAAAACTAAAATTCTTTTGTACAACCGGTTTTAATTTCAATTAATATCAAAGTTAAGGGTGGAGATCAAAATGATAATATGTTAGTAGTGATGTGGTTTCTTTTACCATTTATAAAATTTTGTTTTGCTTTAAAATTTTTTTCAAACTATTGTTTTTGTTTTAATGAACATTTAAATTTTAATTAAATTAAAAAAATCTCGACACTCGACATTTTCAAATTATTCCCTCTTTCCAGCCTCTATTTACACATGGTGTGTGTTTATTTTGTTACTTTAAATAGCGAAACAAAATGGATGTGGTAATTATAAAAATAAACAGTTATTTCAATAGAAAAGTACAGATTTTACTAAAGGGATTTTAAATTAACTAAAAAACTATCAAATACTTTTGAGAGAAATGAAAACTATATCAATTTAAAACGGTTTTATTACAGTTTAATTTAAACGGTTTAGTTATAATTTTTAATTTCAAAATGAATGAGTGAAAGTTCTCAAATTATTTATATTTTTAGGAATTTTAGGTTAGGCGATAACTTATAACGTACATTTAGTTTCAGTTATGACATTAAAAGTTTTAATTAAGTTTTCTCGTGATTAGAGATTGCGCTTAAATTTCTGTATGGTCGATATGACAAAAGTTTCGGAGTGCCAAATCATCTGGAGACATATGACACAAAAACATCTCCTGGCGATTATAACTCGAATGATCCGCGGAGTCATCCAGAATAATCCTCGATAAAATTCCACGGGGACTTCTGACTTTATAAACTAAAATATTAACAGGCACGGAAACACGGTATTAGCTTGTTGTTAATAAAACATAAAACTTGAAGTTTTTTTTTCTGTATGAGTAAGATTGCCTAAATATCTGGAATTGTTCTAGTAAAATATTTCTGTGCAGTTTAAAAATAATCGAATACTTTATATTCGATTCATTGAGATGAATGCTCATTCGATCTAATTTAATAGATATATTTAATATTTTGCTCATATTGTCGAAACTTATCTCTTAAGATGTCATTGGATAGATAAGTTTTTATCTTATTAAATATTATATGTTTTACTAAAACATGTACCATGGGACGACAGTGATATTTTAAACTTAAAAAGATATCAGTACTAGTAATTAAGACCTTGTAGTAAGCCAAAATATCTTGGGTTCGGAAACTGGTTCAAAAGTTGAATAAACTGAAAGTTCTGAAAGTCTGCTTTATAGTCTAAATGCCTATATACATAGTTTAAAGTCCAAGCTTAGTTTATGTCTGAGTTAACGAATTCATAAAATTAATTTGACATGACCTTTAAATTAGCTATTGAAATAAACAGATTTAAGGTAAAAACTCAATTCCGACCACCGACGAAATATTTGCGGCGAAAATTTTAAAACATACTTATTGCTTTTTATGTTATGTAAGGATTAAATTTACTTCACGTACCCACCATCTTCTTCTACGATTTCGAATTCTTTTATCTATGTGCCGGAAATACCTTACGAACAATTTGTACAGTTCGTACAATTTGTAACAAATTAATTTTTGTATATTTGATATTTTTTGTTTATTCGCTTCGCTACAATTATGCTTCTTCTGACAAAAAACCGTTGAACGGAGCGAATTTAGCTGATTGTCGGTAGTTGGTGGTCGGAATTGTGTTTTTACCTTAACATAACAATTGCATCTAAAATTTGTTCAAGGAAATTTAAAAACTAAATTGAATTGAACAAAGTTTTCCCATTGTTTTTTTTGGAAAAGTTAGAAATCCAACAAAATTTTAAGAGGTTTCCACCAGGTTTTGACTATGTGTTGTGTAAAGTACATATTAGAAATTACAAAGAGAATTTAGATTAAAATAAATTTAACTAGTTTTGATTTAAAAAGCCACAATATGCGCTAATATAAATTTAATTATTTATTATTTTCTTTTTCTTTTTTCAATGCTTCCTAAAATATTTTTCAAATAAATTTATGATTTTTATACAAATACTTATTATCGAAACCTTTTTCATGTGTT
The DNA here is from genome assembly GCA_963082915.1 of Dolichopus griseipennis. NCBI lineage: Eukaryota > Metazoa > Arthropoda > Insecta > Diptera > Dolichopodidae > Dolichopus > Dolichopus griseipennis. Next base: position 72,615,717 of record OY720443.1, on the reverse strand, counting down.
TAAATACACTTTTTTTTTGTATATTTAGCTCTTCAAAAGGCTTTTAATATTTTTTGAAAATGAAAACTTTTCAAATAAAAACCACCTCCACTTCTGAGTTTTTAAATAAAAAAAAAATGATTTGATATTTGTTTTACATTTATTACATATTAAACTGAACTGTACGGAAGTGTAGAAGTTATTCAAATATTATATAATTATATTTTTTAGATTCATTCATTTTTGTTTTTATATAATGTACAGTTGAACACATTCACATACACGATAATAGAAATGAAATTAAAATTGTACTTTTCCATCATTTTGTACTTATCAGACATTCAGTAAAAATATTAAATCATAAATTTTACCAAGTTCAATAGGTGCCCCTGAAAATATGCAAATAATTGCATTTGATAGTGTAACGTCATCACCGACTCCTACAAATATATCATAGAAAATCTAAGTCAGAATGATTAAAGTGTTGAAGTTTTGTTTGAGAAGAACTACAACTTCATAAACCTATGGAGCTAAAACAGTAAAAAGAAACAAGAGGTTGACAGGACCCTTACCAGACACTGATGATAATGAAACCCATATCAAATTAGCAAAATGGCGTTCGAGAGGCTTTGAGCCATCTGCAGAGGGAGATCAACACAATTAAACAGAGGCATGAAAACAAGAATATGTGAAAATTGCGTTAAATCAATCCTTTTCAACGGCAGTGAAACATGGCTACTCACATATACCCACAAAAAAACAATCTACGGATATTTGAAAATAAATGCCTCCAAACAAAACGTAATATAAGATGACCTAGAAAGATAACAAATGAAGAACTATTAATCATCTACAGGCAAGAAACAATATACTTTGTCAAATCAAAATAAATGGAGATGGATAGGCCATTAACTTCGGAATTGAAATAAACTCGTCAGGAAAAAGTGCTAATACATTAGGCCATACACTTCTTGATTGGGACTGTAAGGAATAAGGAGGTGTTGGTAAACCAAAATACGATAACTCGTAAAAGATCTGTTGGAAAGGAAATTGAAAGCTGAGGAAACTTTAACAGAACTCAAGTAACTGACTCTAAACAGAGTAGAACAGAATACCTGTTTCAGTCTCCTCCAGAAAGATTGAAGATCAAAAACTTTAGCTTTAAAGTTTAATTTTCGGTCCATACCACAAACTCATTTAAGAATATGTTAAAATTTTTAAAACAAGACAATTAAGTTTTTGAATATTTTTTCTCCAAAAACGCCTTCGGGGCTTTCTATGCTATTTTTTTACAAAATTTTTATCTTTATTTATTCCTTTATTTTTTTAATTCTTTTTATTTTCGTAACCCTGTGAATATTATCGCGTTGCATTAACATAATTTAATTTTAAAACCAAAAAAAAAACAAAAAAAAGCCATAAAAACATCAGCAACACCCAAAAAAAATAAAAAATCAAAAAAAATAAAGTATTTTATTTGTCTGCAACTTTTGACCTCATCTTAAAGAATCACCTACTTACTGTATATTTCTATCTAATAGCATTTCTATTAAGGATTCGTTTATCCTTTTTAATACAATTGAATATACATACAAAATACAACAACAACAATAACAGTAATAACAATAATAAAATGTGGAAAAATAAAAGACAAATTGAAAGGGACATCTATTATCTTTCCAAAGTTATCTATTATGCTTCCCTTTAAGCAAAAGAGGAAGATAAAGTTAAAGATATGGAGAGGGAAACAACATAGTATTTGAAATAATTTCAAATTACAAAAACTCTTCTCCAAAAAAAAAAATAGAAATATACAGAATGAGATATGAGATATAACAAGTGCAGGATGAGGGAAGTTTGAATGGTATGTAAATAAACCACATAAACCAATTGAATTTGAAGCCAAATACTTAAAAATTTAGATAGCGAAATTCATTGACGAATTATATAAATTAATTTATTATATATATTAATTATATAAAGAATTATAGAAATATTGAAGGAATCATAAATGTAGGAAAGGTTAACCATTGGTGGCTTAAAATAACCGACACGATACAATCATCTGAGACTCTTATGACTCAAAAACCTTTGCTGCAAATGACTTCTAATAGACTTTATAGGCGTTTTTCATCCAAAGATATAAACCTTTTCAAGCTTTCGTTTGGTTCTTCATGGAGGATTGGTATTTTTCATCCAAAGAACGAATGCTGCTATCTACATTTCGTGAACTTCAGAGACACCAGAACGCATTGGCGAATATTGCAGACATCATAAATAACGGACAGATTAACTTTTGGTGGTTAAAAATAACCGAGATAGTAAAGTTATCTGACACTCAAAAACGTTTGTTGCAAAGGACTTCTCATAGACTTTATAGGCGTTTTTCCTCCAAATATAAAAACTTTTCCCAGCAATCGTTTGACTTTCCATGGAGGATTGGTATTTTTCATTCAAAGAACAGAACAATTTCCAAGCTATCGTTTCCTCCACCACCAATCCAAAGAAATGGCTTGTTATTTTGCACTAGCGTCCGTTGAAACTTTTCGAAATTAGATGCAGGTACTAAATCCTAATAAGTTTACTGAAAGGAGTTGTAGAAAAATTAAATAAATTGATTTTGAAGCTACCTCTTCTTGTAGACTTATAAAAGATTCGCATATACAAGGATATCAAGGATCCGCGTATCAGGCTACGAAAAATGTAAACAAAATCTAACAGGAGTTAGATAAAAAAATGAATTAAATAATGTTTGTAATTGAATTCTACTTTGAGGAGTATATTAGTCCTAAGGATTTGGAGTTTCTTTTGAAATCCCACGCCTCAGTATCCTGATTTTAGGAGGAATGTTTCGATTGGTGAAAGCTTATGATTGATAACCTAATATATCCGAAAAGTATAGTGAAAGCTAAATGCGAAAGGAAAGCTTAACTTAAAAGATACCAAATATCAAGTAAATTTCAATATACAACAGAATCGCATTTTATCAGAAGAGGAATAGGGTAAGAAAATACAGCAACAGAAAAAGAATTAGAAAAAACAATAAGAAACACAATAATAACAACAAAAACAAAAATAAAATATAAAACAACAAAGAAAACCAAAATATATTCATTGCTTATTCTTCTTCGTCCTGTTTTTCATTATCCCATGCTTTTTTTTTTCTTTTAATGGAAAATGGATTGAGAATAAGAAAAATATGGATAATGGGGTTTCCTTACATCTTCCAAATGGTTTTGTGTATTTTTACATGTGATTTATTCATATTTTTTTTTTGGTTCTCCCCATAATTTCTATTGAAAATGGAAAAGGTGTTAGATTAAGACAAAGGGGATTGGATGGATTTGTGAGTCGGATGGTAATCAGAGTAAATGATGATAATGAATTTTAAGTTACAATGCATTTAATGGCTTAAAGGGACAGTGAAACAGGGAGAAACTACAATAAAAGGATGAACTACTAATAAATATAAAAACAAATTTAAATGAATATAAGATTTTTTTTTGTTAAAAGAATGGTGAGAGGGTTGTGGAAACAGAACAGACGAAGTATAGAATAAAGAAAAGATTAGTTATTGTACTTTGGCTCAATAACAATTCAACTTTATACTTCATACTAAAAGCTCTGAGTTGTAAAAAGAGTAAATGTATTTTGAATACAAGTGGATTTAATGCACTTTTTCCAATTATTCTTTTTTTTTTCAAAATAAATGACCACATTTTTAAAAGCATCCAATAATTAAATAAATTTATTAGTTTTATTAAATTAATTTGAATGTTATTAGAAATGTTAAAATGGAAATTTGCTGGAGTATTCAAGATATGGTGTACAATGCAGAATACATAACATAACGTTAGTTAGTAGTATGATTTATTGGAAATGTTTAAGAGGATGCATAATTGACTTCAGCTTAATAGAGCAAGTTGTCATTACCTATAATATATCTCTAAAACAGAGAAATCGCTCCAATATGGCGACGATAGGCAAATGGTGTAGGTGTTACTTGTTCGACAGGATAGCCTATTAGGCGTAACACACGGTTTAGTACTTTGTCAAGATAATTCAAAAAAGTTTGGGATGCAGCAGCTCAAATGTGAGAGTTGTATTTCATCTTAGATTGTATATCTAGGCTCTACAGATATTAGACAGGTCCTTTAAAGAGAAATATGTTTTACATGACAGAAAATCCAAACATTTGATAACATTCTTAGCCTGTTCCATATAAATTTTTTGTTTTAGCTGCATGCTGAAAATATTTTAACTTTTTGATTACTATATATTTCTCCTTGGAACCACAGAATTGGGTTACACAGATTTTTTTTTCCAGGAAATCAAGCAGCTTAAGGCTCTGAGGTATTAAACTCTACTCTGTTAGTTTTATCTCAATTAGATATTTTGGCTAAGTCATGGTTAACTAAACTTATCATGATATTTCTTTTTGAACAGACTGCGGAAGGTGGATTTTCTAAAGAAATCGTATAATTCCATCAGAATGCTTTCGTAGTAAATCGTTGATGAAAATCAAAAAAGTTGTGACAAGCCGGAACCTTGTTGAACACCAGCGTATATTTTTAAAATGTTAGACATTAAACTGTCGACAAGTACAAAAATACAACGACTTAAAAAAAAATCGTCAATCCATTTGCAGAACGTATTACCAAGACCAATAGCCCAGCAAAAGAACGGAATGCCATACTGGATCAAAAGCCTTTGGCATATCAAGATCAACAACCTCATATTCATCGAAACAGTGAATACAGGTGTAGAAATTTTCGCTGAGGTACTTTAAAAGATCACCTGTTAATCTTTGGCTTCAAAAGCCGAATTGCCTATCATGTTAAATAATTATGCAATTAAGGTATCTCATCAGTTTTTTGTTAACTAGAATTTCAATAAGTTTGGAAATGGATTTCCTAAGTTTAATAAGTTTATATTATATGGATTTCCTAAGTTTATATAAGTTTATAAAAGTTAACACAAAACTAAGGTCTAAAGGATCAAACCAAAAATAAAGTTTTAAAATAAATTATTTTAATTTTTAAAAAAAAATTGGACTTCGAAATTAAGATTGTATTATAAATTCGAATTAAATTAATACCTAAAGCTTCCCTTTAAACCTAATACTTTAAAGTACTATTCATATTTTATCAAATTCAGTTATAATTTACAAAACAAATAAAATTTGAAATTCTTTTAATTTTTTTGGGTCTTATAACGATTTCCATATGATAAATATTAACCATTTTAAGAAATGATTTAAGAAACCATTTAAATACATAATGGTATTTTCTAAAACAAAATAAAATATTTTGATATTAAACGATTTATTAGTATTATAATTTATTTGCAAAATTCACTTAACATTGTTATATTCTTTACTTTCCTCTTCAAATTTATTTATCGTACCAAAAAATTCTAAAATGAAAATAGAAAATCATTATGTGGGTTCAGTTTTCAGACGCTGTTCTGATAACAAAGCAATTCTTTCTTTGGTTGGATAAAATAGATACTTCACGAAATCTTCAGAGTGTTTTACCATTTTCAATAACATTTACCTAAACTCCCCAAAACTTTTTTAACGACTTTCCAAGGTAAAGTCAAATGAGAACTGGCAGCTCTGGTTTGATACAAGAACTTACTTCAATTCAGCTTTCAAGAAATTATAATTGGTACCGCTATTGAGGAAAAAAATAACAATTAATAGATTTATTTGCGAAGACAGAGCCCATGGTAATTATAACAGAAAAACTCAAAGACTAACCTACTGAGAAGTTTCTCGATCTCTTATTGATACTAAAGTCATTTTCTCTCTTGGAAAACTACATTGTAGGTTGGTAATTTTTAATACGTAAAGAAATTGGTGTTATTCTAAAGGAAGCCACCGTTTTTATCCGATAAATTTTTCACGGGCAAATGGGCCTTTAACATAGCTCACTGGCCCTCAACATTTCCTAGGCGTAGATACCTGTGTAAAATACCTTTCATTTGCAATTTGTAACGGCGAATGCTGCAGACTGATTCGTCTTAAGGGATGTATCAAGATTGGACTAATAAATAGAAGAAATTGAATATCACAATTTGAATTCGACGAACAGTCCAATATTCCAGAAACATTAAGCCAAATATATTTATTACAAGTACTCTTTAAATGTATCTCAATAAAAAAGTGTTTTTTAGTAGAATAAAATATTTATATTTTTATTTAAAATATCTAGAGATCCTGCTGGTATAGCTGGTGTTACCATTCTTCTTCTGTTACTTCTTCAATGAGCTTAAATTAACTTGTTGTAAATGGTCAGAATAAAAAGTTGGAAAGTTTACAATATTTTTTTTTTGTCATTGTTCTTTTTTTTTGGAAAATGTCATTTTTCTTGGGAAATTGTTATGGTTGCTATGTTTTTCTTTCTTTTTATCACAGTAAATCAGCTAATCTCTATTGTTCAATTTTTTTTTTTCTTTTAAATGTTTTATTTTTATTTGATTTTCATTTCTATTCTTTTGAAAAAATTTTCCATTCTATTCTTTTCTACTCTACACTTATTTTCTTGTAAAAAAAAACCTTCGACTTCCATACAAAGCAAAAAAATTGAGTCAATGCTTCAGGAAAAGAACACAAAAAATATAATAAAAGATTTCCACCATCAACATTGTTATTTTCAGTTTTTTTTATAAGTCTTTTTTGCTCTAACCACTGTTTCTATTGTATAATAACTTAAGGTTTATGTTGGTTATTTATCACATCATGTGTTGGTTCCTTTCAATTTTTATTTTTTTGTTTTTTTTTTTTGTAGATTCCAAGAATTGTTAATAATGGTAAGTTGTATAACAGATTCTGTTGCATTTTAAAAACAAGTTTTACCGCTTATTGGAATTAAAATGTAGTAGATATGTTTCAGTATTTTATTATTAATACTAATGTAAATCCACCGAAGGCGCTATGGTTAGGATACGGCCTCTCAAAACTGTGGGTCTTGGGTTTGAACACTGAGTTTAATTCCAAAAACAATTCCAGGATTTAGAGTTAAAAAATATTTTCCTGGATATGAATTGAACCTTACGGCCTTGAATACATTTTAAAAACTAATTAGTCCACGCCATTGTAACCACCCAACCTCTTGGTTACTTATACATTGCTAAGTGTTTCCAGCATTTCATTAGGGGACATAAATCAGCAGCAGTACTAGGCGTTTAATTATGATAGATAGCACGCCATATTTCATTTGGGAAACAGGTGCTACAGCTACCTTGTCAATTCATGTGTCATGGAATATAAAAAAGCAAGCAAATAAATAAAATGTTGCTAGAAGAAATATTTGTTAGACGCATACTATACTGAACGAACACTGAGTGACGGATGCTACACTAGACTAATATTACACTAACCCAGTAGTTGGCAATTAACAATAACAAGGAACTCCTTAATCCACACATCTAAGAACCAATGTAAAATATAACTTAAGATCAGCATAAATAAAATTCTAAAAAGTTCATAGAATAATAATATGTTCTGACATCCCCAAAATTAAGTGTGGAGCTTGTAGAGCAAATTTTAAGGACAGAAAGAAAAATATACTAAAAAAACAAAATATATTTCACAAAAATAAGTAATTCAGTAATCATTGTTTTTATTGAACAATACATTAAAGCATTAGATATTGTCTACAATGTGTCCTTTACTAGAATTTTTTCGCTAATGATGTCAATAAGAAGTGTAGTAAAGCTCTGCTGTACTCAGTTTTGCAATATTTAACTGTTTAGGAGAAATGTAGCAAATCAAAACAAAGATGCGGGTGGTTACTTTTAAAATGTGAATCAGACTTTAAATATCAATTTATAGTTTGATTAAGGGAAAGGAAGCTTCCGGGATGTGGTTTGGACTTTATGGATTCAAGAGGATAAAAGGCAAAAGTTGGAGGGATGAAAATAAGGAAATTGAATCCGGTATATGACTTTTCAATTAAATCTTCAAAATGAACCCGTAAAAAAGTCAGAGTAGTCATAACAAAATGAATTATAAAGAGAATGTAAATCAACGGTGGAAACTAATGTATTTTTGGCCTTTTTTAGTTCGTTCTTAAGAGGAGTGTTATTAACTACAATTAATATCATTCCGAACTATTTCTTTTTTATGTACATTTAGAATAACCATCATTAGCTTGAGATTGAAGGAAGTGTAAATAAGTTTGAGGAAACTAGTCATATACAAACATTGCTTTTAAGAAACCGAATGAATTTCGTTTATTTTTTGCAGACAAAGTTGTAAAAAAATAGTATTAGAAACAACAGATAAACAACTACAATTACAATAAAATTGCAACACCGACACATACATAATAATCTCCTGCAAAACTTACAAAAAGAGATAATATTAAATTTGGTTTTGGTTACAAAACTTATTTTTTTTTTTGGATTTGAACACTTAGTGAACCCATTTTTTAGATTAGTTGAAAAGTACAAAAGAAAAAGTAAAGGAAAAAAATTGTGGAAAAACTTTTATAATTTTGTTGGTTAATTTTATTTTCCCGCGACAAAATAAAAGAAAACTTTTAACAAAAAACTTTTCTTAGCCTTAGTTAATGAATTTTTTCAGGATAAGTAATTCTTAATATTTATTTTTTTTATTTATTTATTTTAAATTAACAAACCATTTCAAAATAATGTGATTTAATTAGATATAAAATATAAGCGAATTATAAAAAAGATTCGGACTAGACAGATTTATTTTTAAGGCATTTATTATTATACTAAATACACTGAAACAAAACGTATAGTAATATACAATATACACACAAATACAAACAAAAAATAGTATATATGACTGAAAATTAAAAAAAAAATGTCTAGACATATTTTGTGGGTAATAAGAAATAGATAATTCTGTCCAAAAAAAACCTCTCAAATATCAGGATAAAAAATTTAAAATAAATTAAATTTAATTTTCAATTTTCCCTTTCCTAATAGTTTCCCTTCCTCCGTCCCTTAAAATTTTTATTAATTTTTTTTTTTTTTGAAAATCCTTAAATTCAAGGATCTCTGTTTATTGGTTCAAGTAAAGAAAATACAAACTTGTTAAACTTTAAAATAATTTGAAAACAAAATAATAATTAAGAGCTTAAAGGAAAATTCAACATAGATTTTAAGAGAATTTAAAAATTTTGGTATAATTTTCGTCCTTTGGTTTTTCTAATGAAAAAATTTAATGATGATCCTTTTATGAACATCATATTGTTTTAATGTTATTTTATGATTTAACATTGATTCCGGTATCACTGAGAATGTAACGGTTTAATTTTGACTTCTAAGTTAATGAAACCAATGGAAGTGTTTATGAATTAAGGTATAAAACTGCGTCCAAATGTATGAATCTTACACAAGATTTCCAAAGAGATTAAAATTGAATTCGTGATCATTTCCAAACTATAACTTTTGAGTTTTTTTAATTTCAACCCCTTTTGACGTTAGGTTTTAAGCTTTATTCATGAATTTTTGAGGGTTTAGCTAAAGCAGGTTCAAAAAGAGGGTTCTTATTTAAATCTACAAATTGTTATCAAACAATGAAAATTTTTATTGTTTTCAAATCAGTTAAATCCTATTTATTTTCTAAAACTTCTATTAATTAGGAATTTTACACATCCAAATATATATATTTATTCTGGAAAAAGCTTGTATCCCATTTTGAATTCAACTTTAATACCGCTCCTAATTCAGTACCTATATCGGAAATTATTTAAGTATTCTGGAAAAGGGCAATATTCTGATTTCGTAGCCAACCCTGGCTGTTTATACTGTACATAGACTTAAAATTTTCGTTATACGAACACCTGCTATTTTAATTATTCAAGCTAGATTTTGCATCCAAAACTAAAATCAAAAATTAAGACCAAAAATTATTTAATATAACGGATTAAATTATTGGAACCCTGAGTTGCATGAAACTCTAAAATTTCTTTTAATTTTAAGCAAATTAAGCAAAGCATTTAATGTAATAGTGGCTAATGGTGGCCCCCGAAGCCCAGCTAAGTAATTTATTATTATAAGAGACCTTAGACCTTGTATTCAACAATAATAGCTTTTCATACACAACAAGTCAGAAACAAATCATTTAATCTAAATAAAAATGTACTGCACATGCATTTGGATTTTGAAGTATTTAGATTTTAATTTGAATAATTTTGAATAATTTGAACTTAAAAAAAATCTTATTTTAAATTTGAAAAAATATTACACAAATATTATGCATTTGCAAAATAAATGCTCCCAAAAAATATACTTGAAAAGTTTTAACATATACTTAAAACTTTTTTAAACAAATGAAAATTCTGTAATCTTTAAATTTAAAATTTCTGTTTTTCAAATACAAATTTTTTTTGTATCTTGTAATGAAAATAAAAATCAGATAATGAAATTCTTTTTAATTTCATTGCTATTACCACTTGCCACTTTACTGTTGTTCTTGTTTTTTTTTTTCTTGGTTATGTTGCCAATTAAAACAAGTGCCAAGAAAACACCATTTAAATGTCAAATGTAATTTAAAAAAAAAACAAATTAAACAACAAATAAAAAACATTGCATACATTTAGGTCAACCCATTAATATTATTTTTGTCTACAAGTTATTTCAATTTGAAACGGAATCATTAGTTTTTGACATAATGACACCATTTTGTTTTTTTTTTTTTTATCTTTCTATATTATTCGTCCATTATTAAATTTTAGTTTTTTTGTTTTAAAGTTCAAAAGAAATATCGAAATAAAAATAAATATTAAATGAATGGTTATTTTTATTGGAATGAAATTTGTTATTACTGTAAGAAGAGACTTTATAAGAATTTGTCTTAAGGATGTTATACTTTAAGATTTTTTTTTTAATCAGCCCCGTTTCTTGAGATCCACAAGTCCGAACAACATATTTAAAAAAAGTACTCACCAATTTTTTAATAGAATCTATATATAGCAAAAAATGTTAAAAAATTTCAACTTTTTAGCCTGCCCTAAAAAATAGCCCCCAAAAAAATCCCTAAAATTTATTGGAACTTAACTTAATAATTTTTTTCCTTTTATAATAAAATCTGTAAGGACTTGTGAACTAGGTTTTTCAAATTATGTCATTTCGATTGCTGGGTCGAACGAAACTGCTGGGTAGGAAACTGATTCAAATGGTTTTGAATAGATAATCTTTATATTAAAAGGTACAAATTGATGTAGCTGTTGGACAACAATGAGTTAATGGAAGTCGAAAAAAATTAATTTGAGATTATTTTTGGTCAAAGCTTCGCAAAATTGGTCGTAGTTTGCTTCAAAATGTTTTTTGACCTACAATAGGGCCGATATGGCCATTGGTTAACAAACTTAAAGTCAAACTTAAAAAAAAGTTTAAATTCTTGCCCCACAGCCCTAGCTTGGCATTCCGTTAGAGAAAAATTTTTAGTCCAGGATTTCTTTCTGTACCCAAAAACCACTAGATACAAATGGTCATGATAATCAACTGAGCAGTTTGGGAGTTTATTCACTACATACAAACAAACAAACAAACAAAAATACAAACTTTCGAATTTAAATATATAGATAGATAACGCCTTAATATTTGATTTCTTCAACTATTTCAATAATTTCACCTTTAATATATATCGATATTTCAGGGAAGTTAATACACATAGACTCTGTTTTTCCAGGATTCAATTTTAATTTGTTCTGATATAACCAATTTTCTTTGGTAGATAGATCTGAAATTCATGGTAGATCTTTTGCATTTAAAAGTGTTTTAGTATTAAAGTAAATTGCTGAAATCGCAGACAGTTCTTTCTTTCAGTTAGTCTTAATCCGGCAATTTACTTTTATATTAAACCACTTTTAAATGCAAAAGATCTAACATAAATTTTTGGTTAATGAAAATTTTCAATATTTTAAGCTTAAAAGTTTTCAAACATTAAAAAAACTGTTTCTTATACCAGCAATTTTCTATTATATTAAAAGAGTAACAAATTTCCAAGATCTACTTTCAATTTTTTATTTTCTACATTTTAGGGGGCTAGTACCACTTTAATAAAAGTAAATATTGAAAAAAAATTTGGTGAGGGGAGGGGAATGTGGTTGCGTGGCTTTTTCGGAGAACCATATTAGCAAGGAAAATAGTATACTAATGCATATATGTTGTTTTATGATCTTTTATATTTAATATTACCCAGCCAGAGATCATTTGCTCTCTATCAAACAAATTAAAGAAATTGTTGTTACTTGCAATTTAAATTCAAATTGACAACAAACCCAACATATATCAAACCAACTGCATCAAAGCAATAATCTTATAAATTAAATAAATTTCTTCCAATATTCAACCATCCAAAAAAAACAAGTGAAGTACAAAATAATGTATCCCCAATACTGTACAGTGTTGAAAATTAATTATTTTTGTGATAATTAGATTTTAAATGTCACATCATTAGTCTATGTCATTATTATCATCTTCTTAAATAACTTTTTTTTTTTGGTTTTTTGAGATCGATGACATTTTAACTAATATACTAATTGACTAAACAAGTTTAAAATATATTTGAATTGAAATTCTAATTTAAAAAAATAAAATTAATTTATTTAAAAACAAATTGTATTTCTTTTTAGAAAATATTTCTGAAAGAAAACAATTTCATTCGTTCATTATTCACTGGAATTGAAAAACAGAAACTAATTAAAAGTAATTAAATTTAATGTTTCATTCTATGTCATTCCCACAACAACTTCTGAGTAATTTTCAAAAAAAGGAAAAAAATAGTTCCCAAGAAACCAATAAGAAAATTATTTTGATGTTTTACTTGAAGACAAACTACAGTTATTGCATTCTATCACAAGAATTCAGAATTATGTTAATAAATAAAATAAAGAGGTCAAATTGGTTTTTGTCAGACAGACGAGTGTTATTATGGGATGGGATGGGATGTTTAAACATTTAGCCTTAAAAGGTTCAGTTAATTTCATTGAGCAAATGTCAAGGTGAAAAAATTTTTCCAAATAAGAGTACGATAAATTTGAGATAAATCTAAATCTAATTTTTAGATTTTAACGATCCCATATTTTAAAATTTGTTTTTTTTTGTCAATTCCGTCCAAGCTCTTTGTAGAAAGGTTCTAAAAAGACATTGATCAATTGACATTAATTCGGAAAAATCGACATTGGTCCGGAAAATTTTTGAAATAAATTTGACATTCTTCTGGGAAAAAATAGGCATTGATTTGGGAAAAAAATTTGTACAAAACCTTGCTAAATAAATTTTTTGAACACTGATTTTGTACCCATCCCATAAACCCTTATTAATTTTTTATACGTAATATTTCTGCAACAAAGAATTTAAAACAATATGGTATGCGGCACTTAAGCCCCCACTAAACATATAAATTTAACCTTGATTTTCAAATCGTAACCTCCTCTTATGCCTTTTTCATGCATAATATATTAGCAACTAAGAATTTTAAATAATCGAAACGGCAGCCCCCAAATTATTACGCGCTAATCCTTCATTCTACTCTTCAATCGCCCTAAAAAGTTTTCATTCATAACATGTCAGCAATAAACAGTTTCAAAATAATGCAGCAACTTGCTTCAAAACTCTCTCCAACAAATTATTAAAACCATGATTTTGAATTCTAACAGTATTTTATTCCTAATTTGTTTTTTTTTTAAATAAAAACATGATTCATTATCAAAGTATTTAAAATAGAACTTATGGAAAAATAAAATGCTCTTCGATTAATATCAAAAAATACTGGATTCCGGAAACAGTCCAAATTGAGTTCGATTTTTTTTCTCCCACTTAATGTCCATTTTTTCCCACGGAACGACGTTCACATTTTTGAAAATTAAACTAGATTTTGGTTTTGATTTCATACTTTTTTTCCGAAGTAATGAAAATTTCTTATCTCAGACGTTGGATCCTATAATCGCTATTAACTTCATTACAAAAAATTCTGAAATTTTAGCTTATAAAATACTTTTTGACAATAAAAAAACGTTGGATCCTAATTCTTGTACTAACTACTCTCTAGCAGTCTAACATATCTCTCTATCAGTAATATCTAAGTGAACATAGTGGGGTGCCTTAAATCTTAAGCTTAAACGATTGGAAGGTAATTGCTATCCAATAAACTCCCAAGTATAACAGTAGTTAATGAGAAAAAATTTAATATAATATATCTATTGTAGAATTCTTTTCATCGTAACTATTAAAATGACAACCGATGTCAAAGGCTTCAAGTTCCTTAATTAGACTAACCTAATGCTTTAATGGAAAATAATGCTTTGACGGCGGTTATTATCCTATTTTTATGACTTTGAGTACTAACTTTGCTCTCACAGACAATTCATATGAAATAATCTTGTATATTGACATCTAAGGGCTCAAAATATTCAAAAAACTATGTGAACAAATAAGATGTTTAACTCTCTGAAAAGAGATAGTGGTTAACCATTTTACTTTTATGAAAATGCATTCCAATTTCTCCAAATTCATCAACAAGTCAAAAATTTAATTGCATCCTAAAAAAAGTTTAAACTAAATTATATTCTTTAATATGACGAATCCTATATAATAAGAAAACTTTCTTTGGCAACTTAATTTTTTCATTTAAAATTTGGCAGCAGCCCATATGAAAATCGATAAAATTATGAAATTAAGAAAAAGTAGGGTAAATTCCCTTAACAAATATTCACCTAAAATCTTCCTAAAAACTTTTAACGAAACCTATTCTTCTACATAATTAATTATATTATATAAAATTTTCCCCATACCTTTTGGATATTCCCCACACTAAAATCTCTAATAAAACTTAAAGTTTTAATTTCTTTTTTTTCCAAAAGAAAATTTAATTAAAGAATTCTTATCCTCAAAAAGTTAGGAAATGGTTCAGGGGTTTGGGGTATAGTTAATGACTGATCCTATTCATAGTTTTATTCCATTTTCGTTTTTTTTTTTTTTTTTGTAGTTTTTGAAGATGAAGAACCCAAGTATAAAAATTTCAATGTTTCTGACATTTTTATTTGATGATTTTGTACAAGAAGAAAATAGTTATTTGAAAAGTTACAGGTTCTGACTTATTTTTGGTTCAAACATTGTGGTGATGGTGTGTATTAGAATAAATAGACTGAAAATGACTGATATAATTTGATTCTATTTATAATTTTCTCTACAGTTTTTTTGTGTCCCCTTTGAAGTCATGAATAATTAAAAATAATCAAAATAATAATAAAATACCAATTAAAAAAAAATTAAAATGAAGAATTGTTGAACAAAATTTTTTTTGGGTAGATGAAAAATTTTTTTTTAATTTAATTTTGTATTGTAATATTTTGATAAATTTTAAGAAAATACAATTTTATACAAAGTTTATTTTTGCATTTATTCAACAGAGATTTAGTTTTAAAAATTTTTTAATTTAAATTCCTCATATTATTTTTTTTGTTTAATTTTTAGGAATTAAATTGATATTTCCACAAATTAAAATAAATTCTGAACAGCCATATTCCAAAAATTGTCATAACGAAATTCTAACTCAACACATTCACAAATTCACTACTGTGATGTTTTTTATGATTTTTGGTATTGCGAAAAATGTAATAATAATTTGACATTTATAAAATAGTTACAAAATAGTTATTGACTGTGATTATTTAATTTTAAATAATTAAAAAAAATTTTGTTTGAAATAATAAAATTTTTAAACTTTTTCTTTATTATTTTCAAATAAACTATATATAAAAATTCATATAATTGACATTTAAAATTTTACCTAAAGTATTTCAATTTGAATTATAAGTTCACACGATTCAATTTATTTTGCCACACTCAAATATTATGATTGTAGTTCTAGAATACGAAAAAGCTGATAAAAGAATCATAAAACAAGAGATGAAAAAAAACACATTTACAAAATCATAAAGGATTAATAGCGAAAGTCGATAGAGAAGGTTCCCAAATTTTTACTTAAAAAAACTTATAGTGGCTTTTAGGAGTTAAATTGTGACTTCTTCTAAAATTTTGATTTTTTCTGGAAATTTAACTAAGCAAAAATGGTTAAAACGAAGAGACTCTTTGCAATTTTAAGGCCCCTTTAATAAACACGTTAAAATATAATGTTGGAGCTTTGAATTTTGAATATTACTAAAAGTTTAGACAGGTATTCAAGTTGCAGATGTTTAAAAATACCTAAAATTTAACTTGCGTTCCCTTTCAGCTCCTAAACGTGACAACAAAATTTGCTTAACCAACTTGTACTAATTTTTGTAGGTCTAACTTCTGCCAAAAGTTTCTAGCTTGAGCTGGTTCAGAAGATATATGGTGACAAAAATTTTGCATAATGGTACATTTTAGTGCCGTATGACAACCTTATGAATTTGCGTTTCAAAAATTTATAAAACGTATAAAAGCAGCTGTCCTTTACCGTTTTCATATTGAAAAGAACTAAAGAAACTCTAGTTATAGCCATTTAAATTTAGGGCTTTTTCAGGCTTTGCGCGTTTCAGCTTCTTAACGGTAATACCTTACCCGTATTTAAAATTTCTTTTCTATATTTGAAACGATGTAAAAGTTTTTGTAAACATACGGACGGACAGACAGACCGAGTGAAACTATATTGGCATAGTTTTACAAAATCTTTTTAAAATATGCTAAAAAATTATGATTAAAATAATATTATAAGTTCTAGAATAGGGCTGAAATTAAATTAATTTTCAATTTCAAAATAATTTTCTTTTAGCATCAATTTATGAAATATTAAATTTTGAAAAAAGCGATGATTAAAAAACTTAATTTTTATCTAATTAAAAGTTGACAATCAAGTTGAAATGAATTTGGAAACTATTTTTCAGCCCGATCATCTGTATATCAAAATTCTTATTATAAGACAACGGCAGAAATATTTGGAAATGAGAAATTTTTTATTTTAAAAAAGTTTTTGCAGCTCTATAATAAAATAATTTTCAGAATGTGCATTTCTAATCCAACAATACACCTCTATTAATTTCTAGAATTTTACAAATAATTGTAGTGCAATAATTTATCAAATACATTAAGTATTAAATTCAGAAAACTAAAAAATAACTGGTTATTATTTAAAATGACCTATAATATTTAAGATCATATACCAAAAGTTTTAATTATACCAAAATGACGATGCATAAATTTTTTCCTGGAAATTTTCTCAACCTTTAGATTATAACGTACATCATAATTTTTTTGATTTTCATTAGAAAATTTTTAATTATTGCAAAACTTTAAATAATAATTTTTAATTAAAAAACATGCATTTCATTTTAAACCACCATACTAAGAAATTTAATGATTGTCCCAGTTTACTTATTTATAGAAATTTCAAATAAATTTCCATTTGTCAAATGATTATTTTTCTAAATCCACTGCCCCTGGTTTTATAGTAATCATTTCTCTGTAATTCATTTTCAATTTCCACTATAATTAAAACAAAAATTTATATCAAAAATTATTTTGAACGAAATTCCTTGAATTCCAGAAGAAATTCCTCTCTAAGTATCATTATTATTATTCCCTCTTTTGCAGCAAGTTCATAAATTTTGATTTTTGTTCTTTGCTGCCAAGTCCTGCAAAAAAAATCCAAAGTACTGGGAATTTAAAAACTCATCACCTAAGGTATTTAATGGCAAGGATTAAAAAGTTTTAAATTTTTTAATTTGTAAGAAATTTCAAGTTCTTTCAAATTCTTAGCATAATAATCAATTTTTATACCCGTATGACTATATAGCCAAAGGGTATAATAAATTTGCCATTACGTTTGTAACGCAGAGAAGGACGGGGGGTAGATATAAACTCAAGTGTATGGATCGGATCAGAATCGAAAAATAAATCGATTTAGCGATGTATGTCCGTCCGTCCGTCCGTCTGTCCGTCCGTCCGTCTGTCTGTCCGTCCGTCCGTCTGTCCGTCCGTCCGTCCGCACGATAACTCAAAAACTAAAGGAGCTAGGATCTTGAAATTTTCGCAAATTCGTTTTTTTTCAATAGCCGTCATCGCTATTTAAATCCAGCCATTTTGGTCCATGGGTTCGGGTGGCTGCCATACAACTCCTTTTTTTATATGAGTATTACTCTGTACCTATTACAGCTGCGTGTCTGAAATTTTGCCAAAAGTAGTTTAGTTTTATGTCCAAAGAGTCTGCAAAATTTGGTTGATCTAGTGGAGTGGGTTCGAGTAGCTGCCATACAACTTCTTATTTTATATGAGCATTACTCTCCACCTAATTAAGCTGGGTGTCTGAAATTTTGCTAAAAATAGTTTAGAGTAATGGCCAAAGTTTCTGCAAAATTTGGTTGGTCTACTGTACAGAGTTCGAGTAGCTGCCATACAACTCCTTATTTTATATGAGCATTACACTACACCTAATTAAGCTGGGTGTCTGAAATTTTGCCAAAAATAGTTTAGTGTAATGGCCAAAGTTACAGGAAAATTTGGTTGGTCTACTGCAGAGGGTTCGAGTAGCTGCCATACAACTCCTTCTTTTACTTCTTTTTTTTCTTTAGAGTATTC
Organism: Dolichopus griseipennis; assembly: GCA_963082915.1. Classification (NCBI taxonomy): domain Eukaryota; kingdom Metazoa; phylum Arthropoda; class Insecta; order Diptera; family Dolichopodidae; genus Dolichopus; species Dolichopus griseipennis. Next base: position 72,597,195 of record OY720443.1, on the reverse strand, counting down.
TACTGCACTTAATAAAGTTGTATGTTTGAAATTTTGACAAAAGTAATTAATCGGATGATATAATGTATATGATACGGTCATACGGGTATCCCAGAGTTGACACAGTCTACTCTACTACACTCTTCCTCGTTTATTATTAGTTTTAAATAATTTGGAATAACTCGGGCTAGGGTTTATTTGATAAATAATAATTTTACCTTATACCTTGAGCTATTTCAAAGAAACAAAACTGATTGAAATATTATAATGTCTGAGAATTTTAATTAAAAGGAAGAAATTTACAGAATTCTTAATCACTTATTTAGACTCTAAGTTAGTTTTGAGGAAATTAAACAGTGAGGAAAGATTAATAAAATTAAAAAAAAAAATTCTTATCTAGTATGAACTTTGAATGGCTCCTAAAATTATTCAGATATAAAATATAATATATAAAAAAAAAATCTGGAAAAAGTGGGAGATTTCAAATTATAAGAGATTCGAGGTTGATTATATGATCAGGACTTCCAGTTTTTGCGGAATATGTATGTTATTCCACTTGGAAGATGTAGCGAATCTAGACTTTTGGAAAAAATTTGGCTTCGCATAAATTGAGCTTTGTGGTGTATCAGAACCTTCATTTTAAAAAGACTTTTCCGAACTTTGGGGTCAACAGCTATGTAATTGTTGGGTTTACAGGAAAAAGTTCTTCCACGAATTAAAATTTTTTTGTAATACCTACCCTGAGTTAAAATTTTCATTCTTTATTTCAAACGGAGTCAAAAGTTCTTAAACACTTTGTCCCTGTGAAACCATATATTCCCATTTTCAAGGTCTAAAAATAAGTTCAGTATCCCGAACGGGCAAAATGTAGCCCTCACTACCGCAAAATGTCCGCGTGCCCTGCAGTTTCACATTGTGCCATCTAGACTCAGCGTTGTCAGAAATTCATGAATAAAAAATTGAAAATGTGCTTAAAAGAATAAGAAAATATTAATTGTCAAATAAATGCACATATACTTAAATATAAATAAATTAAATTATATAATATACTTATAATAAATTAAAAATAACAAGAAATATTTACTGATTCCTTTATTTATGATTTTTCACAAAATTCTTTTCAATTATTAGAATTTTCCACTGATTTATGGAATTACTTTTAATAAACTTTTAAATTACCTTTAATCTCTGTAGGCTTTTAAGGAAAAAGTAGATATAAATGAAGTTCAATTGAAAAATTTTATTTCTAAGGAATATTATTTTTAGAATTATTAAAATTTTAATCTATTTATTTATTTATTTTATTACAAATGTTTTAATCCTTAAATATTTACATTCATTTGATTCTCATCTTATCACTCTTTTCTTAATCTTATCGTTTTATTTTAATCACAAAATGACTAAATAAATATTTGTATATTCTCATTTTCCAATACATTTACAATTATCAGTAAAATATTTTTTTTTGAACAAATTCTAATCCCCAGGACTAAAATAAATAAAGGCTTAAAAAATGTTTGAATAAATAAAAAGTATTTTATTTTAAAATTAGTACTTCTCAGTAAATTCTAATAATTCGCCTATTATCAACAATAAAAACGCTTAGAAAAAAGGCATTTTTCTTTTAAATAGTATAAAATTAGTCATCCTAATTTTACTTTACATAAAAAGGTAGGTTTGAATGAAATATTAAAATAATTTAAATACATTTTCAAATTTATATAATATTTCTATAGAAAAACATTATCCTAAAAGTATGCAATTTAAAAGGCAAAAACGTTTTCAAAGGACTTTTGTTGATCGTGACGCACGTGTCGCACATGCTATTAAATAAAAACGCCTTTTAACTATAATTTAAATAATATATAAATAATTTACAATATACTTAGTATTGCTTAAACATAAACTCATGTGCTATATGTCTATGTTTTCAAATTTTGAGATTTTTCCGGACAAAGCTACGAGTAGCTGCCATAGATACTGCCAAAACCAAAATGTGGCAAGCAATTTGGTAATATTTTAAAATATTTAGATGACATTTTTTGAAAGCCCCATTACAAAGTTCTCAACCCAATTACTGTAAGTCAAATCATGCTACCAGGTTAACATTTAAAGAAGCACTTCTATTAATTGAGCAACTTTGATATTATTCGAGCCGATTTTTGGGTTGGCTCAAATTTTTTTCTTATTTTTTCATTATTTTTTAATTTTCCCTTTATTATCAAAGGATCTTTAATCTTCCCCGTTTATTTTCGAAATCATAAGTAATTATAAAACACTTTAGTATTCAATATCCTTTTTAAAATGAGATATCATACATTTTTAACTAAATTAAGTTAAAGCAGCAAAGTCAAAATAGAAAAACTAGAATAAAGCATTATTATATTAAAAGGTTCTCAAAAAAGGAGATTTAAAGTTTTTGCAAATTTTTAGGAATCACAGGCATTTACAATTAATATTACTGCATTTGTATAAATATTCCTTTTCCGCCTTCTTTCAGATCCATTACCATAAGATGTTTACATAGGTGTCCTTTCTAACTTTGCAACTCTGAATTTAAAGAATAAATAAAGTAACGGTTAAAATCTGTGAAATCAAGACAATTTTTATGTAAAATAAAATTAATAATATTCATAATAAATAATCGTTAAGACATTGCTTTGATATCCACTAATTGAAAATGGCTACAAAAAACAATGGTATACCTAGCAATAGAAATCAAAATATTTTGAATTGCAAATTTTAAGGAAAATTAAAAAGCAAGAAAATTCCATAAAAAGATTAAAAAAAAAAATAAAGAAGTGTAGATTCATAGTATCAATTGGCTCATGAATATTTAAACTTTTAATAGAATAAGTAAATGATATTGAAATAAAAAAACACGACCAAATTTCCGAGAAATTGATTATATAATTTTGGTTATTGACTGGAATTAATAATAAATTATATTAAATTTTAAAACGTGACAGTTAAACTGGGAACCAAGGATCATATTTTACTTATTTAATATTTTCTTTTTTATTTTATTCTTATTTAATATTTTAATTTCATTTGAGTACCTGGAGGATTCTATAAACTTTTGTTTATACGAGGAATAAAAAATGTTATTTCTGCATGCGAAGTATGTGAGCTAGGAGCTATGTGAGAAAACTCCAACTAAACTACATTAGAAATACTTTATATTTTCAATTAAATGCTTAGACCTTTGTAAAACCTTTAGAATAGGTGTTAAACTATTTGAGTTTTAAAGAACTGCCTTTAGTTTAAATATTTCATCATAAATTCTTTATAAATTATTAAATTTTATACTCTTAAAACAGGTAGGTTTCAAGTCAAGTAAAATTCTATTAACTTGTGTGTCCCGTTCAAAAGGAGTTTGAGAAAAGTTTCTTACATTATATGATCTTGAGGACAACCTTTTTATTACATATAAATCATAACAAATGAGAAAATCACCCTACCTAAAACACCAGACCCTTTAATTTTTGAGCTAATTTCCGGGCGTAGTTCGACTTATTTTTCAATTCTAATCTAATCCATGCACTTACATTGCACACACTGAAATTGATTAATTCAATGGGAGCAACATGGCATATTTCTAAAACCTCCACCTTTTATAACCATATTAAGGAATCAGATCTGAATATAAATAGGACAATATAAAAAGTAGGATATAATAAAACACTTAAAATTCTAATTAATTAAAACGTTGGAAATTTTAAAGTTAACTCTGAAATAATTCTTCATCTAACACCATTTCTTCTAATTTTTTTCTATTTTTGTCACTTTAACTTAATTAGAATTTATTTGAGAACAACTTACATTTTTATGATATTTAATTTTTATTTTTATTTTTGTTTTCTTTTTTTATTCTAAATTGAAATTCTTTGGAAAATTGCTCAGTTATAATTTTATATTATTTTTTCTATTTAAAAATAGTATGTATATATATAAATATATATATACATATTTAATACTTATTTTCCACTTAACATAGAACTTATAACAGAAAATAAAACTAAATAACAACAACAACAACAAATGTTTTTAAAAGTAAAAAAGGACTACAAGGATATAAACTAGAACATAAATATGAATTAATATTTACATTGAAAGTTTTACATTGAAAATAGAAGTGAAAAACTCTGAAAGAGAGAGGTGTTTCAAACTGTTTGGGTACAAAAAAAAATATTGTAGGTAAATAAAAACAACAGGAATTAATCCTATATTTTATTAGTCAATGTTTACTTTTTTTCATTCATTTTTTCTGAGAATTTATGGGGATGCGTGTTATTTAAGTGGAAAAAATAGTAAACATTTATTTACTAGATCATTAGTTCTAAAGGCAAAATAATATTAGTTTAAAACAAATTATTTATCTGTCTATTTTATTGGTAAATTCAATGCCTTCTATGGAACAAACTTACTTGGGATAATTAATCATATTAATTTATTAAAGTATTGTTTTTAAGACTCTCTTAAACTGTTTAGAAATTCAAATCACAGAACTTAGCTTTGGTCTATTGGGGTTTTGAAAGCAAATTGTTCTAGTGAAACGAATAAGTAGTTTTAATGACTTTTGCTATAATTAGGATTTTATTACAATGGGGTTTAAATCTTTCTATAAAGGATTTAATTTTAAAGGATAATAAACAGAATTTTCCAAAAATAAAATTATCAAGTTAAAATATACACGGTAACACATTTTTAATTAATTCAAAATAAAATGCAAAGTGAAAATAAATATATTGCATACTTATAGGATGAAAAATTAATTTGAAATAATATGGCTGAGTTTCCTTAATAAATAAGTTGTTATTAGTGGTTTGAATTATAATGTTAGGCTGCAGCACTTCATAAATTATAAATATAAATATATTTTTTAATGAGAATAGCATAACTTGGATTATTTAATCATTAGTTAAATATTAATTACCTTCGTTATAACGTTACATAGGTTAAAATCCTGACATAAGTAATGTCCTTCTGATTGCTACACTATCACTCACTGAATATCCCTCTAAATTTCACACTGAATTTCCTATAAATTTTAAGTTTGCAAGCATACTACGAGTATTTACAAATATGATGCAATCGTTACTACGGTATACAAAATCATTTGTTAAATTTTTATGTCCTTTACTGTTCTTTTTTTGTATTTTTTTTTTTTTTTTTTTTTGGAAAGGATATATGTACATAAATTATAGTAACTTGAGTGAATTGTTAATTTATTTATATGGTGCAAATACAAATTTATGATTAAAGATATATATAGGTATATGTTCTAAGAAACCATATACACATATACCTACAAATCCCTAAACATATATTATTTTCCTTTTAAAGGTTTTTAAATGAGTTAAGTTTAGATATTAATTTAGTAGATGTGTTTTAAAGGTAAATTTAATTAGAAAAACTTAAAAGTAATTTAGTTCTATTTTCATGTTTATAGTATTTAAAGTAAAAAAAAAAATTATTTTAATATTATTTTTATTTATATTTTATTTATTTCTTTATGTATATGCTAATTTAATGGTTATTTTTACTTTTAAAAGGGTTATTTTAATTTTATTCGCAGTAGTAAATAGTTAAAGCATACCTAGGTATAATTAAACAAATATATAACAAAAGTACCAAATTGTTTTAAGGTGTTAAAGGAATCGTTTTCAAGGCATCAACCCTTTCAATAACACAAGATTTTTAAAATTTGCACTCTTTATTTAATTATTAATGCACAAGCCCCTTCCACATACAATATAATAAGTGAGTTGCTCAGTCTTCTCTTCAGATGGGGCAAGCATATAATTTTTATTATGATATGAATTATAAATTATATTTTTTTGTTTTATATATAATCTGACCAGGGATTGACCTAGAGACCCTTCGCTTGAAAGTCCGATGTTCAAACCACCAAGCCACAGGTCGGATACTTGAAACTAATCATGAGAATTGTGTTTTTACCAGTTTTGTTACATACTTAACCTTAACTTGCCAAAGCTCTTATTTACATAAGCTCCAATTAAAGAATAAAGTACTCGGTCAATAAAATACTTTGAAAGTAGTACTCAGCCTTCCATCCCACTTCCCCTTTCTAGCCTTCCATTCCCACTCCATGACTAAGCCTATAAAGATGAAGGCAAAATATCTCATTAAAAAAACTTGATGAAAGCGCATAAAATCTATAATCTAGGGTAAGTTAGAGTAAAAGTTAATCATAGAAATCAATTATAGACCCTTGCAACAGGTACGATATTCGGATTTCTTTACAATTTTAATAATTAAAAATATACGACAATAGCGAATGGTGCCTGATAGCTTCCTTTTTAATATTTCTAACTCTACAAACCATCCCTCAAAACCAATATTTTCCAATAAAAACTGTAATTCGGAATAACTCTTATTTGAATGATTTCTTTTACATGATAAATTCAATAATATAAAAATTAAAAAAAAAAAACAATATCACATTTAATTTAAACAAATTAATAAATTACTTTTGTCTTGTATCTTATTATATACTTGATTAACTTTACATTTATTCAATTAATACTAAATCAAATATTGTTTTATTTTTTTGTTATTTTCCTACACATTTTCTTTTTACTGTTTTATTTCACAATTTTTTTTTGCTTTGTTATTGTTTTTTTTTTTCTAAATTGATTGCGATTTCTTTTTGTTCTTTTTTTTTGGGTTTTTCTTTTCTTGATTTTTTCATTCTTTTTATTTTTATTCAGCATTTGTTTGTTCATTTCAATTTTTTTTTATTGCGTGTTACTTGTTATTTTAAACATTTGTCTTCTTTCTTGTTTTTTGCTTCAATGAATTTAAAATTTGTTTTAACATTTTTTAAATTGTTGTTGTTTGGCTTTTATTGGTTTTAATAACTTTTCCATTTTTATAATAATAATTTCCAGGACTTGTAGTATCCTTCGGTTGTTCCTTCAGTTACAGAAGGAAGTATTGTACTGACTCAAGCTCTCACTTCGGTATAATAGAGTTCGAGACTATGAAGTACTGTCCTTTCAGTTAGGTCCATAAAGTATTGCATTAATCCAAGGACTCACTTAGGTATTGGAAAATTTGAACTCTGAAAGAAATTGCACACTTTGTAAAATTTACTTTTCGGTTTTAGACAAACTCTAAGAGACCAACAATAGTATTTGGACTGGTCCTCGTAGATTAGACCTTTTCTTCTTGAACTGAATTTAAGGATTTAATTCGGAAAAAAATCCTGTTGCTAACCAGGATATAACCGAAAAATTCCTTATTTCAATATAAAAAATTCAATATATTTTCATTGTAATAGTCATTAAAGTATTCATAAAAATAAACAAAAAGTTGTAAGTTTGGCGATCTTTCGTTTCTGAATATTTATTTGCTCTTTTTAACACTCCAGACATCATAAAAGAAAATTATTCTGTGTAATTTTTGTTAAAACAAAAAAAAAAATTTACAATTTTTAATGCTCTAACATCAAAAATGGAAGCAGCGCGATGTGGAATTCTCCTCCTCAATATAATTTTAAAAAATTATTTTATTAAATAAGATTTTGTTTCTTTCAGACGCGTTTTATGAAGTGTTTTATCAATTTTTCCAAAGGCTTTAGAACCGCCACTACTTACTTCCCAATATTGTTCTCCCGCAAAAGGAAATGAGGAAATGGAAATATGGCAGTAGATGTTTAAAGCCTGTTGTTTCACCAAGACGATAAACTTTATATTCTTCAACCCTCTGGTGAAGCTGATATTGTAACCTCAGATAGTTTTAAAGCTCCTATAAATCAAGCTCCTATCATTTATCTCCTATCATCCGATAAGCAGATGCTGGCGTCCGTAGCATTAATTTTGATTTTATTTAATGATTTTCCTTCTAAACTTTAGTAGGCTAGAGTCAAGTTACTTTAAAATTAATATCTTATAACTTTCTTCGGGCGCTTTAAATCAAAATAATCAAAAAATTCTTTAAAAAAACACGAAGGTGCGTAACTATTCCACTGAACCTCACAAATAATTTTGATAATATTTCTGAACTTTTCAAAAGAAAATAATTTGACGCAAGCGAAATATGAAAAAAAGGAATTTATAAAAGAAAATTATAAGTGAAGTTAATCCTTAAGGAAATTTTTCATATTTTCTTTTTGTTTATTTTTTTTTTTTTATTATTTTTTGTATATATATAAGGAAGAACATCAAATCTGCATGCATATATATATTCAAATTTAAATTTCTACTTTAAAAAAAAATTCTTATCAACATTACAACTTTAAAAAAGTCCCTGTTTAACTTTTCCTTATTTGGTTTAAAAAACTCCCACTCCCTCTTCAATTTACACCACGCAGTCACTGAATTAAAGTCTTCAATATAGTCTTCAAGTTCCTAAACATTAAAATATAAATTTGAACATTATTTTTTACATTAAACAGAAGTACCCAAAAAGCTGGTGAGAGATTTTAATTTGATTTTGATAAGCAATATGGTAACACTTTGTTAAAAAAAAAGAAAAACGAAGACGTAGTATGGGAATTTTCCTCGTTTGGGAGTTCATATCCTGGTTCCTGAAAATTTCAAGGGAATGGAAAGGCAGGTTTTATATGACAAAATTTATTTAGTGTTTTCCTTGTAAATTTTAAGTCTCTTCTTACTTATTTTCATAGAACAATACGACTAATGTTTAAAGTTAATGGATTGGAAGTTTTTAGTGGGTATTTAAAAAACCATCTTGCTATTAAAGTTTTTGACTATCTTTTTAGAAATTTAATAAAAATTAAAAGAATATCATCCACAGGGACATTTTCCTGTCCATTTTGTATAGAGTATCTATGTTCATAAACTTTAAATTTATATTACTTTAAATATACGGTATTGAATTATGGCTCTGAAAAAATAAGAGATACAAATAAATTCAATTTGAAAAACTTAAAATGATGTGAATAGAATATTTCACACAGGTAAAGATTTTTATTTAATTAAACACAGGATGAAATCCTTCTAGTTCCATCTCCACTTTGGACATATAACATGTGGAAACAACTTTCTGCTGTTTCAACTGATACTACAAGGAAAATTGGACCGTCATTCCAAATTTCGGTAAATTCATCCCAAATTTCAGGAATAAAATGAAAACATGGCAGGACACGTTTTCGTATTCATTTACAAATTCAAGTTTTTATCTTAATTAATTTCGAAGATATGCTTGTTCGAATTTGGGAGGTGAGTGAGAAGTACCCAAACCACAACTTAAATTGTTTCCAAATTTCAAGCGGACAAAGGAAATGGGGAAAACCCCTTTGAACCAAATTTAAAGATTCTATCTTAATTTTAAGTTTCCTTATTAATTTCAAAGATAGGTTTTCAAGTCTTGGAAGGTGTGTTAAAGAAACCCGGAACACAAGAAAAATAAAAAAGAACACCTTTGTACCAAATTTGATAGGATCTTTATTGGTTTTGAAGATATGCTCGTTTGGCCTTTATTCGATCAAAAACTTCCAGAATCTAAACCCATGGCCCGATCTTACCTATTTTCAATCCCAGACGTACTTTTGTCATTAGTAATCTACAGTTTAAATTTCATCAAGATCGCATCATTATTTTTTGAGGTTTTATAATAAGAATATGCAGTGTAAAAAAATCGAAACTTCGTTGTTTGCATTTGAAAACAAGAGATCAAAACTTAATTTTGTTCATTTATTTAGGGAAAAATTCTATATTGAGAGAATATAATAGTAAAGTGATTTTCCTTTCCAATTTCACATTAAAATGCAATTTAGCAACAAAAGTAGTTTTTTATTATACCTATTGTAATAGAAGTTTTTTTTCAGTTAAATAATTTCCGGATTTTAGGCTAGACTCTTAAAACATGATTCAGTTACAATTGTTAATTATGAGATAGATTTTGAAATTCATTAGCAATCTTTTTACAGGGTTGACTCAACACTGCACTTCATTATTTGTATTTCAAAAGTTAAGTCTGGTATCATGTACCGTACCTTTACCAATCTAACATGAGAACTTGTATACATCTACAGTGAACCAATAAATGATTCAGTAAAAATTCTAAGAATTTGTGAGTCAAAAATATATTTGAAATTTAGACTTTTAAATGTAATGCAAAATTTTAGCCAATTACGTGAAAAATTAAACATACCAACTAATTGTCCAAATCAAATATGAATTTTTTAAGACTCTATGCAATATTTTCAAAAATTAACAAAAGATTTGTTAAATTTATTTAAATATATTTCAATCAAATTTAATAACTATTAATTTGAATTTAAAATAGCATGAATTTTCTTTAATACCATCACATATTTTCATTTTGTTGAAAAAAAAGGAACTGATTTTCAGCTACAGATCACGTTATGACCCAGAATTTCTGCTAGACACATACATAATTAGCTTTTTTTTATTAAAATAATATATACAAAATAAATATAACTATTCATTTATCTGAATTTAGTTATTTAGGGGGAACTTCCGCAGAGGGGTCGTGAGCTATTAAGATGACGTCACCACATAACGGTACATTTTATCTCAAAGTTTCCGAATGTATTACAAAATTTTCCTAAGATTTTGTAGTATTTTAATTAAAATGTTATATTTTCCAGTAAGACAATAAACTGGAACCAACACCTTACAATATTGTAGGATATAATACTGTCTTTTATATACATCTTGTTTCATCTGAATCGGCGCTACGGTTTTTTGAGATATTGCCGTTTCAAGTGGAAATTTAAACCAAAAAAAAATTTTAACTTTCAAAAAAAACACTATAAGTATCTTGATAGCTCACAACCCCTCTGCGAAAGTATTACCATTATTTATACACAACCATGACAACAAATAGTAAACTGAAACCCAGTTTATAATGATAACGTATATTATATTTTAAAATTCAATTTGAAAATTATTCAACATTCATTTGAACTTTGATACAAATCAAATTACATAGATATACTTGTACTAAAATATGAATAACCTTGATATATTTTTTAAAAAAAAATACTTTTAAGAGTATCTACTATCTTATTTTGTTTGGTTTTTTTTTGTTTTCCTCAAAATGAACTGTAATTTTCCAGTGGCAGATTTTTCATGAAAAATGTTTCCATATTTTTGCATCAGCACTATCTATCGGAATACAAATTAAGGACACAAATGAGTAAATGTGATTTTTATTTTTATGCAATTTTTTTTTTATAACTGACTGAATTGTATACGCAGTTAGAACGAAAGAATCTGAGATTTTGTTTTTTTATACCCTACACCTATAGAATAGGTAAAGGGGTATATTAACTTTGGTATGGTGTTTGTAACCACCTAAAGGAAGCGAGCTAGATATGGAAAAGTATATATATTTGTGATCAGCGTGACCGCCTTAGTCGATATAGCCATGTCCGTCCGTCCGTCCGTCCGTCCGTCCGTAGGCACGATAACTCAAAAAATAATGGAGCTATCTTGATGAAATTTTAACTGTAGGTTACTAGGACTGAAAGTACGGCGGGGATTGCATATGGGCGAAATCGGCCCATGGGTTCGGATTCTGGACCTTTTAATCGGTTTCAGGGCTAACGAACAAATATAAAAAATCACGATAACTCAACAACTAATGACGCTATCTTCATCAAATTTGTGCTGTAGGTTACTAGTAATGAAACTACTTCGGGAATTGCGTAAGGTCGGGATTGGACCATGGGTTCGGAACCTAGAACTTTTTGATCGAATTTAGGCCAAACGAGCATAATTCCGAAACCAATGAAGATAGAACCTCCAAATTTAGTATCAGGGTGTCCCTTCCTATTTCCTAAGTGTCTTGTGAATTTGGGTCCCATTGGAGTAGTGGGTCGGGGACCAGCCACACATTTCCGAAGACCTTAAAGCATATCTTTAAAATTAATAAAGATAACAACTTGAAAAAATGTAGAAGCTTCCAATTTGCCACAAGGGTGTTCTTTACTATCTCTTGCGTGTTCCCCTAATTTGGGATCAATTGGAGTGGTGGTTCTGTACCCCTCTCAGACCTCCCAAGTTTTAAAGGCTTATAATCGAAATTACTAAAAATAGTTAATTAAAATTAGGATAGACCGTTCAAATTGTGTACAAGGGTTAACTAGTACTATAAGTACAGCGCGGACTATATAAGGGCGAAATCAGCCCAACGGTTCGGATTCCGGACCTTTTAGTCGATGTCAGGGCTAAGGAACATATATAAAAAATCACGATAACTCAACAACTAATGAGGCTATCTTCATGAAATTTGTGCTGTAGGTTATTGGCAGCGAAACTACGGCGGTGATTACGTACGGTGAGGATTGGACAATGGGTTCGGAACTTAGAAATTTTTGATCGAATTTAGGCCAAACGAGCATAATTCCGAAACCAATGAAGATAGAACCTCCAAATTTGGTATCAGGGTGTCCCTTCCTATTTCGTAAGTGTCTTTGAAATTTGGGCCCCATTGGAGTAGTGGATCGGGGACCAGCCACTCAGTTCTTAGACCCTTAAAGCATATTTTCGAATTTAATAAAAATAGTAACTTGAAACAAATGTAGAAGCTTCCAATTTGCCACAAGGGTGTTTTTTACTATTTCTTGCGTGCCCCCCTAATTTGGGATCAATTGGAGTGGTGGTTCAGAACCTCTCTTAGACCCCCCAATGTGTAGAAGCTTATCATCGAAATTAATAAAACTAGTAACATAAATTAAGATAGAGCGTTCCAATTGTGTACAAGGGTTAACTAGTATTGAAAGTATGACGGGACTGCATATGGGCGAAATCGTACCATTATTTCGGGTCCTGGAACCCTTGAAAAGTTCAAGGACTAACAAACATATATCTTACAAACACCATAACTCAAAAAATAATGCCGGTATTTTGATGAAATTTAACAGTAGGTTACTAGTAATGAAAGTACCATGGGAATTGGTTGTGGTCGAGTTTAATTTCGAAGCCAAAGAATATATTTCCTATGTCCTATGTGTCTCCGAAATCTAGACTTAATTGTAGTGGTTCAGCTATGTTCAAAGGTACTTGCTGCATTTATGTAAAATTTATTTTTATATTTAAATGAATTATATGAAAAGGTGTAAATTTTTAATTACATTTTAGAAATACATTTATTGCATATTTTGCGTTTATAAGCTTTTCTATTAGGTATATAAACTAACCATTTAAAATAATTGCAATTTTTAAAAATTTAGATTATTAAATATATTATGCTTTGATTATCTTTTTATACCCTACACCTATAGAATAGGTAAAGGGGTATATTAACTTTGGTATGGTGTTTGTAACCACCTAAAGGAAGCGAGCTAGATATGGAAAAGTATATATATTTGTGATCAGCGTGACCGCCTTAGTCGATATAGCCATGTCCGTCCGTCCGTCCGTCCGTAGGCACGATAACTCAAAAAATAATGGAGCTATCTTGATGAAATTTTAACTGTAGGTTACTAGGACTGAAAGTACGGCGGGGATTGCATATGGGCGAAATCGGCCTATGGGTTCGGATTCTGGACCTTTTAATCGGTTTCAGGGCTAACGAACAAATATAAAAAATCACGATAACTCAACAACTAATGACGCTATCTTCATCAAATTTGTGCTGTAGGTTACTAGTAATGAAAGTACTTCGGGAATTGCGTAAGGTCGGGATTGGACCATGGGTTCGGAACCTAGAACTTTTTGATCGAATTTAGGCCAAACGAGCATAATTCCGAAACCAATGAAGGTAGAACCTCCAAATATAGTATCAGGGTGTCCCTTCCCATTTCGTAAGTGTCTTTGAAATTTGGGCCCTATTGGAGTAGTGGGTCGGGGACCAGCCACTCAGTTCTTAGACCCTTAAAGCATATTTTCGAAATTAATAAAGATAGTAACTTGAAACAAATGTAGAAGCTTCCAATTTGCCACAAGGGTGTTCTTTACTATTTCTTGCGTGCCCCCCTAATTTGGGATCAATTGGAGTGGTGGTTCAGAACCTCTCTTAGACCCCCCAATGTGTAAAAGCTTATCATCGAAATTAATAAAACTAGTAACTTAAAATTAAGATAGAGCGTTCCAATTGTGTACAAGGGTTAACTAGTATTGAAAGTATGACGGGACTGCATATGGGCGAAATCGTACCATAATTTCGGGTCCTGGAACCCTTGAAAAGTTCAAGGACTAACAAACATATATCTTACAAACACCATAACTCAAAAAATAATGCCGGTATTTTGATGAAATTTAACAGTAGGTTACTAGTAATGAAAGTACCATGGGAATCGGTTGTGGTCGAGTTTAATTTCGAAGCCAAAGAATATATTTCCTATGTCCTACGTGTCTCCGAAATCTAGACTTAATTGTAGTGGTTCAGCTATGTTCAAAGGTACTTGCTGCATTTATCTAAAATTTATTTTTATATTTAAATGAATTATATGAAAAGGTGTAAATTTTTAATTGTATTTTAGAAATACATTTATTGCATATTTTGCGTTTATAAGCTTTTCTATTAGGTATATAAACTAACCATTTAAAATAATTGCAATTTTTAAAAATTTGGATTATTAAATATATTATGCTTTGATTATCTTTTTATCACAAAATTTAATACTTAGAATTTTTTCATTTTGTAATTGAATTGGAATAAATATATTTTCATTTATTTCAAGTTTGTTTGTTTTTTAATATTTTTAAATAGATAAATTAGTAAGAATTTGTGGCATTTTTTAATAGATAGGGTAATTAGAAAATGTTTTTAGTATTATACAGTTAATTTGGTTAGCTATGTCTTACGATCAAATTAATAACAGCTTCTATGGTGTTAAAATGACTTATGGATATGTCCTTAAATTTTAACCAAATAGGTGTAGGGTATTTCTAAGTCGGTTGCACCGAATGACTGTTTCTTTACTTGTTATTTTACAGTATTGTAAAAAATTTTCAATTTTTGGAAAAAAAATTGTCATTAAAACTGTAAAAGATTGGTTTTAAATGATAAATGTTGATGATTTTTCGTATGAAATTTGAATAGATGAATATGAATGTTAATTAAGTTAATTAAATTTTTTGAACTCTTTTAATGATAAATAGTTTTTGTTTTTTTCATTTGGTTGCTACCAACTATTTTTAAAATATTGATTTTTGAATATATATATATATATATATATATAACTTAATTTTATGTTTCCTGTTATTCAGTAAATTAGTATGATTAAATTTTCTTGTTATTCCGGTTTAATTAATAAAGTAAAAGTTTTTAAGGATCTCCTAAAAGTATGCAATTTTTTATAATTATTAATTTTTATCTTAAATATGAAGGTGCCTTTAAATATGCAGGGAACATTTAGTCTATATTACTAAATTATAGATCTAATGATGTTAAAATATTAAAGAGTTTCTGGACTAAATTTTGAGATATTTGACTTTTAAGGAAAACGTGTTGTGTTAAACATTTATATATTTTTAAAAAATTTTCAACTTTGAACTACAATATCTTCAAACACTTATCAACATGAAGTAAACATTTCTTCCGACTCTTACCTATGCAAATTAACATATAAAATAGAATATATATATTAAACAGATCGCCAGATGTAACGGTTTTTTTACAACAAAACCAAAACAACGAGGATATTTTTAAATGTTCTTTTTCGTCCTTAAAGGATAATATGCACCATTAGGGATAATATATTTTTATGGTTAAATAGTTATTTGGTCCTATAAGGTTTTACAAACCGAAGAGCCCAATAAAATTTATAAGGATTTCCTAAAAGTATGCAATGTATAATAATTATTAATTTTTATCTTAAATATGAAGGTATAATAGACGTCAAAAATAATTTTTTGATGAAATTTTAAACTTTTAAATAAAATACTATGCAACTTCTTAGGTGACTTTGCGTACAGGCCAATTTAGTAATCAAATTTTTTAAAAACTTAATTAACCTGAAAGTAAAACTCTTCGATCTAACAAATAGGAAAGTCTCGGTAGAAGACGGATCGAACCAAATATTATAAATTAATCAAAAATGGTAGATTTAAATTAAACATTGGTCACAAGCTTTTTAAATTGTAAATGAAATTAACTTAACGGTAGTCCTTCAAAATAATGAACCCTCCTTAAACACAATAATTTAAAAAATCTTAATTAAAATAAATATTTAAACTAGATAAATGTAGTAGACTAGACGATAGGTAAAAAATAAATCAAGGTATAATTCTATATGGAAATATTGAAAATGAAAATAAGAGAATAAGAAATTGCAACTTTGTATTTTAAATACCAATTCTACTTAAAATTTTTGGTTTAATTTTATCATAAACTTTATTTTGGTCAAGAATTTCAAAATAAGTTTTTAATATACTATGAAACTTTTTTTTCAATTTTATATAAAAATTTTATACTTCAATATTTAACTAAATAAACTTTTGCAAATCAAATCTATTTCAAGCAAAAACAAAAATATTAAATTTTTTATATAAAAAATATAAAAATTTAACTAATTAAAAGATCACGCTCTTTCTAACTTTATTTAACTTTTGGCTACTTATTTAAAAAAAAAATTTTTAATATTTGCAGAAATTTTTTTCAAGTTTAAAAGAAACTTTTTAAAATTTCGATTAAAATTTATATTAAAAAATAAAAAGGCTAAAATTAAAACTTAACAAATATATTGAATAACATCAGAAAGAAAGTATTTAAAGACACTTTCTTTTGATTCTGTTCAAATAGTCCTTCAAATAGGACATTAAATAAAATTTAATATGAAATAAAAAGTTTTCCATTTTCAAAATCAATTTTAATTTATAAAGATTTGTAAACTAAAAGAAATATCAGGGAAAATACATCTGCATTTCAATATAGTTTTGAGTCAAAATTTATTAATAAAACAATCTTTAAGTTTTTTAATTAAACTTTATAATTAAAAAAAAAACATAATCAAAATGCAAAATAGTACATTTTTCTTATATTGACAGACAATTCAAAAATAGAATTGCTACATTAAATGATTTAAGATTACTAATTTATTTAAATTTATAATAGATCTCTTCACGAACAAAAAATTAAACTTAATTCAATTAACTTATTATTTTTGACATTTCAATTCCGTTCGTTTATATGACTAGTTTGCTTTTTGAACCAATCAAAAAAATAGAAAAATGACAACTGATGACAACAAATTTGTTTACAAACAAAAGGTAAATATTTACATTTTTCATGTTAATAAATAAAAGTTAAATTTTTTAAAGTAATTTCTAAAATAATAATTTTGTAATTAAAATTTTTTATAACTTTTTTGTTTTCTTTTAATCAATTTAAAATTAATTTACTTTTCTTTGACATACTTATTAAATTTCAAACTTATTTACATACATATATATTTGTTATTAGTAATAAAAAAAAATCTCAAATATCAACACTTTTCTTTTAAGTTAGCAATTAATATAAACAAATGAAATTTCAAAATCAGCTGTTTTCCAAACTAATATAACTCAATTAATTTTTTTGACAAAAAACAGCCTCACGTGACAAACGATTTTAATTGAATTAAGTTTAATCGAATTAAGTTTAATTATTTTTCGGTGAAGAGACCTTATATTTACAATATTTTTATTATTAATTATTTAATTATTAATAAAATCAAAAAGCTTGTCATTCGTACTGAGTGTTCATAATAATAATAATATTAACAAAAAAGTAAATTACTCAATGCTAATAAAAATATAAAAACATGATAACCATCTAAAAAATAACGTGCAGAATTTTTAACTTTTGACTTTAGACAGAAAACATATTTTGCAATTTATGTATTCATATAAAAATCAAATACTAATAAACTTCCTTTATATATATATAGAATTAAATTCAGAAAGAGATTTTTAAACATACTCTTCAGATATTGTAGAAACATCTTGATAAGTTATATAAAATCGAGGCCTGATCAGAAATTGAACATGTAAGAGATCATTCATATAATACTTGCATAACATTCTTATATATATTTTAAGCTACCATAATTAACAATAAAACTTTCAAGATACTTAGGGCTGCCCATGCTAAGGCTATGTATAATTTTAGCCCTAATTTGGAGACAAACTCCTAAAACTTTATAATGTCTTTAAAATAATTTTAAAAGTTTAAAATTTAAATTTAATCTGCTGTTACCGATCGTATATACGTAAGAACTTTATAAGTTAGGCATTATTTCACACCCAGAGAAATACCCATTATTAAACTATCCAAAAATGTAGTTAGAAATTATTAATAGAATAAGCAATTACTTTAATATAAATATATTCGACCTATGGAGTAGTAGTGATGGCGCCAATCTTTCAAGTGAAAGGTCTTTTGTTTAAACCCTAGTAAAATGATATATTATAATAAAACCAAAATCGTTAAATTGAACAATTATATCGGGATAGTTTCTATATAAAAATATAACTCTTGTGTTTAATAATAGATGGCGCACAAAATTTATCATTTGTTGTTTCATAATCTCTTTTGAAAGAAATTACACATTACGCTTTTGCTGTAATAGGGGATTGTTATGTGTTGGAAGGTGTTATTTAATACGACAACACAAACTCTTCAATAACTTTAAATTTAAAAAATTTTTAATAAAGTCCACGCAAACTTTAAAGTTCATTTTCTTTTAAATTATATACATACAAACATTATATCAAAACTTCAACAAAAGGTACAATAGCAGGAAAATAACTTTGAAATAAAATATTCTTTAAAATTATCTTTTAAACTTTTTTCAATCCTTCTTTTGCCTTTAGAATTAATAAAACACTTCTTTTTTGCTTAAGAAAATGCATTTCCTGAATTTATAATGAAAAATAATTTATCCTGTTTTTTTTTTTTTTTTTATAATAAAATTAATTAGCAAAACCGTGTTATATTATAAGTTATATTCAAGAGATTTATGAGCAGATAGATAGATATAGCGTTTAACTTTAAATTTTTATTAAATTTATAATTTAATATAATTATTCTTTTGACTAAAAAGCCATTGATCTGGTTTTTCAAAAAAAAAAAAAAGAATAGAGTAACGGATGAACAATTTTAATTGAATTTGTATAAGTAGTAAATTGAAAGATAGCAGATCCTTTTTCTGAGGTAAAGTTTAATAATCACGTAATCACTGTTTTTGTATCTTTTTATAATGTAAAACTTACAAAAAAAAATAAGTTTTATTAAAAACTAATTTCTTTATAAGAGAGAATTAAAAAAAAATCTAATTTCAATTAAGTAAAAGGTTAAAGTTCTGGGTAAATTTTTTTTTAAGACTATCCAAGTAAGTTGTAAAATTATTTTAATAACTTTATAACTTCTAAAAGATGAATAGAAATTTATAACGATATTTTAAATTACAAATTTAAAGTATGTTGGAGAATACACACTCTACTATTTCAAAAATAAGTTTAACAGCAATCTATTTAGTCAATATTCTCATGATGAAACTAAAGAATCAGAATATCTTATTATCAATCCCAATCTTGCCTCAATAAACACTGTACACAATTGTCATACTATTGATTTACTCTACTCCATGTCAGGATGTACACAATTTTTAAAATAAGTAAAACAATAAATATAGCCACTTATAAAATTTTAAATTTGTGTCAAGGAGTGTATTTATCCTTACATTGTAAAGAATTGCTGAGGATGTATAAAATAGTTTCCAAAAATGAATTTGTCATACGCCATGCTTATACGCCGTATGAGCGGAGTTGAATATCCGTTCGTTCCTCCGAATTGTAGTTGCAATAGTCTACTCTACACACTTCTTCACTCTTTTCATATCATAACACTACTAACAGATTGCTATTATGTGTTTTGTTTATGTTTTGTGTGTGTGTGTGTGTGTGTGTATGCCCGACTGTGAGGACGATAACTCGCGATCATCAGCCGATTTTGATGAAAATGGTTATGAATGCTTTTTTCGCCAATAGTAAGGTTAAATTCGTAGATGGACCAAATCAGATCACGATATCGGAAAGCTGCCATACAAATCAACAAACTTTTCGAGAAATCTCGAGGGAACCATCGAAATTAGTTCAAATTTCGTACAAAAACTATTATTGGGTAGCAAAGCTACATGAAGAGTATATCTCTTAAAAAATAATCATGGATATATTCTAGAAGTTTTGGGAAAGTCAAGTCTTATAAATTTATCAAAATCTCAACCGATTAAAATGAAATTTGATATGAATGTTTTTTTTTTACCAAAAGAAAGAATGACTTTACAGACGGCCAAAATGCATCATGGGATCGGTTGGCTCCCACATTAAATAACCAGATTATACAAGAAATATTAACAGACTTTCAATACATAATACTTTATGGTAGAAGAAAAGCTTATACAATCCATCTTGGATTTATTTCTATGTCTTACCATTTTGAATATAACTGTAAAAAAATTTATGTTAAACGGTACTTTTTCACTCAAATATTATTTTAACCCTCCTAGTAGGTGTTTTAGTTTTTTTTTTCCAAATAACATAATATTTAACCCCCAAAATCCTTACGCACTAATTATGAACCTTACAAAAGTTTTTGAGTTTTATGCTCGGAGATAAAATGGTTGTAACTAAGTTTAATTAAAAACTACAGCGGTCACTTATTACAAATAGTCCCATTCCGAATACAGGAGCAATCGCTTTATGAATTAAAGACGTCTTAAGGGGTGCTGGAACAGATAATTAAGATAAATAACGGAAATTTTTTTAAATATTATATACTTAGAAATAAACTATAAACTTACTAATTTTATTATCGAATGAGTTATTGCTTAACTATAACATTTACAGTTATCTATCTAATATTGATTGATATTTTATATTTTTAGTCATCAAAATTTTTTTTATTTCTAACCTATAAATCTATTTTTGCATGAAAATAATTCAAACATAACCACAAAAAAAATCCACATAATTCATTATTATTTTTTAATGAGTTGTAATTTATTTTGTAAATATTCCTATTATTGAGTAATAATTTATAATACTTTTTTTTTTATTGATTTTATTATTTGCCACTTTTTAATAGTTTTTTTCTTGTTTATTTTTATTTTTAGTACTTAATTATTTTATTAATAAAAAAGCTTTTAGTAGCTAAACTATTTCTAAAAGAATAAACTGTACTTCTTCATTGCATGGAATCCTTTTTTAGACACACACACTCACACACACACACACAACTACCATTAAAAAACAAAAAGAAAATAGAAAAATATTTATATAAAAACAAAAAACCAAAAAATAAAAATATGTTTTGTCCTTGAAAAGAAAAGGTGAAGTTTTTATTTTAGTTTTTTTTTTTTTTTTTTTTTTTAGCTTTAGTGCCAAATACCTGAAAATTATTCAATATGTTAAGGTAATATTCGCGAATTTACAGTTAAATTTTTTTTTTTACCAAAATATTATTATATATACAAATTCTATGATATTCTATATAGAAACTTTTATAAAATAATGTGTGTTAAAGTATAATAATAATAATAAACACACATACTCACATATTTCGCAGAATATGTTGTTAAATATAGAACTTCAAAAGTCTATACTATAAATTGGGTAATAATGAAAACTTAGTCATCTGTGAGTATTTTGTTTAAAAACAAAAGGCAAAAAAAAAAAAATAAAAACAAAATCAAAAACAAAAAAGGAAAAAATTCTTAAATTAAGTAACGGTACTATATTGTTTTTTTTTTCATATAATACAAACATGGAAAAGTATTTGGTTATCAATACAAATTAAAACGTATTAAGTAATAGGCAAATGACGAAGAAATTAGAGGTGGACTGTGTCAACTCTACGTCATCCACACGAACATATTATATAGTCATAAAAAGTGTTTAACTTTTTTTTTTAATTTAATTATTAGATACACTTCTTAATTATACCCTTAATTTTGTGTTCAACAGAAGTTCTTAGGCTGCTATTCAAAACTCTTTTAATTTAATTTTTTATTAATTTGCCACTTCTTTAAGGGGCATTTAGCAGGGTATTAAGACCAGCCTTCAACTCTTTTATTCACTTTAAGCTGCTTATTACTCGGCTGTAGCTTATTGTATAAGATTATGAATACACTATTGTTACTTTTGTTCGCCATATATTATCTTACACAAGAGTAATTTATATATTTTTATTAAATCTTATTTTATATTACGATATAATCATACAATTTTTACGTTTATTTTTTTTTTTTATTTAGATATTATTTGAGCGGGAATTGCGTCCTAGACCTTTCACTTAAAAGGTTAGTGGCTTACCCACTTCACCATTGTTCAAATCCCAACTAAATTTTATGAAGGCTGATAGTCATAACACTAATCAATTTTGTATTTTAATTTTAGACAAACAACTTAATTAGGTCCTGAGTTGCAAAAAAAAAAATGAAGTTGTATGCAAACCAATTGAACTTTTTAAACTAGGCAATATAATTATTGTACAAACATTGTCCAATTGATCACCTTTTTATCGATTTTGATACAATCTAAACACTTCTTCATCGCTCTGTACACTCACATGTATTCACCTGTCTCATATCCCATCTCCAGCGTCAAAAACAGTATAGCAGTGATTTAGCATAGCCATTGAATAACAGATACAAAAATGAAGACCGATACTTCAACTTTGTGAACCTTGTGCTATAAATCAAATTGCATAAAATACTTTTGTCACGTCTGTATTACATAAACAAAATAAATTTAAAAGAAAAAAATAAAAAAAACAAAAAAAATGAAATAAATAAATAATTTACCAAAAATATAATGAAATCCTTAATGTACAGTAAAAATCCTTTTTATTGCAATAAAACATGCGATCGCATGTTATTTTTCTATATAAGGTAACCATAAGTACCTATATACTAATACCATTATGACTTTTAAAAATAAATACATATGTATGTATATATATATATAACAATTAAACTAAAATAAATGGTAAAAAAAATTACCCTTTTGATGAACAGGGAGAAAAATATAAAACAAATGTGCTTTTAGAGGGCTTTTAGCGCCTCTAAATAAATCGATAACAGCCTGTAATAAATTATTATTATTTTAGTTTTTCTGTAGTATAATTTTCTTTAACTTCAACAAATAAAAATCCCTTTATTTCTTTTTAAGGTCTGTCTAATCTTCTTTCTAGTTTTTATTATAACAATTACCTACAACAGTTGGACATTGGGGCCAAAAGAAGTTTGTTCAACATGAGGTTAGTACTATCTGAATTCTGATAGTGTACTAGATGACAGGAGTCTGAAGTCAAATTATAATTATTGCAATCCAAATCTCTTTTGTAAAGAATTCGACAAATTGTAGAGCTATTATTTTCGGGCAGTTATTTAATTAATACATTTTACTTAAAACAAATGAAACATAATGTGCGAACATAGGGGATGTTCGAATGTAATGTAAAAAAATGAATTTGCCTATAAGAAAGACTTGTGATCTACAATACTGTAATAACCCTCAGAATCTGCTACATATTTGTGATACCTTGTTTTAAATTTCAGTTTTATAGTTTCTTTATTCTTATTTCTTAATTGCTCAAAATAAAGTTCCAAAGATTCGATCAAAGTAATGAGCAAGGTTAATTAGAAGCCTTGTTTACAGTCGGCTTAGCTAATAGATATTTCTCGAATTAGTTTTGTTTCCTAATATGCAAGGACCTTGTTTCTCTGGAGTATGGAGTATTTGGATATAATAGTTAAAACTAGATATTTGAGATATTTGAGAGTTGATAGGAATTAAGTAAAATTACTTTATCATTATATTATGTTTAAAATTATATTATCTCTTGTATTTATACCTTTTCCACTCTTAGGGTATTCGAATAGGGCGTTCACCAAGTCATTTACACTAGACTTCAATTTCTTTAATCGTTATATCAACTAAGCTGTCGATGTTTCGGTTATCGCTATTGCATACGGTTAGAAATATACAAACTGTTTTTTTAGCGCTACCTATTATCTTGCACAAGAGTTATATACATTTGTTATACAATTTTTTTTTAACTATGATACGACCGGAGTCTAAACTTCAAACCTTCCCCATGAATCGTTGGCGTCTAAAACACCACGCCATTTTCGAGATACACTGTAACTGTTTTTTTAAATATATCCAAAAAGTTTTTTCAAGAAACCCTCAAATTGAACTTAGAATCAACGGCAGTAAAACTTAAAAATCTGAAATAGGTTATTGTAGTAACGGTAAAACCCCTGTTCTTTACTATTATTAATAATACAGTAATTTTTATTTCCTTGTGGCTTTTAACTGTACAAACTTTTTGATAGAGAAAATGGTATACAGCAATATTCAAACTATTGTGATTCTTATTTAACTAGCTGTTGGCCCGTCACAGAATGACGGAAGGTCAGTTGAAAGAAGAACTTTTTCTAATTAAGAACTATTTCTAATTTAATTACATATATTACATATACATATATTATATATCAATACCATTTTCTTAAATAAAATGGTAACCGTTGCATTCTACGTAATACAGACTATGCTTCAATTCTAGCTATGTACAAAAAAAACAAAAACTTATATGTTGTTGTATCTAAAAATTTGAAGATGAATAATTTATTTAGTCTACCTTTTTTATGTTTTGAATTTGATAAAATTTTGGGGCTGTTAGTTCAAATCCCTTCTTGGTGAAATGTTTTTTTAATTTCAATTAATATTTTTTTTTTTATTCAATTACGTACTTTTTAAAATTAAGTTCGATAAATTTGTGTTAATAAGAGATGTGACATAGATTTATTTTGTTTCAATAATGATTTATTTCTCCAACTATTAATGTTTTGTATATACATTTTTAAAAAAATGTTGTTATACATTCTATATTGTTTCCTTTGTTTAGATTCAAATCAAAATACTTGTTTGAAGGCTAACCGTTCTATAATGTACTTATTCAACATGCTAAATAATGTATCTATTTATATGTACGTGAAATTGTATTAAATAAATGTTGATTTTTGAATTGAGTTTTGCATTATCAAATGCAAATTATAAATTTTATTTGAAATTTTTTTAATATACCTAACCCTAACTAAGTTTAAAATCTATTTTGTCTGGTTTTTATGTTGCATTGAACTCAGAGGTATTGTATACCTGAACCCACTTTCCCAACCGTCAGTTGTTACATAATTTTTTTCCATTTTAACTTTTAAATAGATAAATAATTAAAAAGTTATGAAGGAAGGGATGAGAGATAGATGAGGTAGAGTTGAGAGCGAGATGAGGGGAAACTTTGAAATTACTTTAATACATTTCTTGGTTTATTTGCTTAAGCAAACCAATCAATGCATCAAAGCATACATTGGGCTTTCGCCCTTATTTCAAATTTTTACTGAAAATTATTAAGACTAACTACACAAATGTTCCTGTGAAGCATTGTCTTCTTAGTTTTTATTTACAAAATGTCTTACTATATATTTAAAATTTCCAGAAAATCTTCTGTGATTTTTAAAACTGAAATGAAATTTTTCATAAACTAATAAGTAAATTT
Source organism: Dolichopus griseipennis (assembly GCA_963082915.1). Taxonomy (NCBI): domain Eukaryota; kingdom Metazoa; phylum Arthropoda; class Insecta; order Diptera; family Dolichopodidae; genus Dolichopus; species Dolichopus griseipennis. The sequence goes on along the minus strand of OY720443.1, from coordinate 72,571,713 downwards.
TATTTTAAAAAAAATTTTTTTTTTTTTTATTAAAAATAAATAAAATATTTTTTGGCCTGCTTATGATAATTTATGATATTTTATTTTCTAAAATAAAACACATCCAACAAAACGTTAATATTTTATTTTTTTATAATTGAACACATCCAACAAAACACATTTAATTGAATGCGTTTGTTACACCTCATTCTAGACAAATATATTAATAATAATAATAATAAAATAATAATAGACAAATATTATTATATTAATAATAATAATAAATAAAGACAAATATATTAATAATAATAAAATTCTAGACAAATATATTAATAATAATAATAATAATTATAAATAAAAACCAAAACAAAATTTTCGGATTTCTTTGAATTAAAAGCTTTTAAATTTTATAATCTCTTATCAGCATTACCAAAAGGTTTTTAGTTTGTTAGAAACGCTAAAAAAATTTTTTTGTTGTGTTTTTCTTTTTATTTGTTCTTTTTTTCTTATCATACATTGTTTTGCCGACGGCATTTGTTTTCATATATAAAAAAATAAAATTTTTTAGTTTTTAAAAATTTTTTCTAATATATAGGTAATTTATTTTTTCTTTTCTTCTTTAATATTTAAAACAAAACGGAATCCCCCTAACGTCATTTCAGTTTTCAGTTTAAGAAAATTGCCACCGCAACAGCCACTGTCCACCACCACCACCACCGATCTAGGTGTTTCAATATCAACGACACACACACACGATCGTTGAAAGATCTTTCAAATTGTTAACTCGCTTCATACTCGTTTCAATTCAATCCAAAGTCACAAACATAATAACCTCTTTTCTAATATAAAAACTATCAAAGACACAATGTACTAAAATTACTTATCAACGACACACACACACGATCGTTGAAAGATCTTTCAAATTGTTAACTCGCTTCATACTCGTTTCAATTCAATCCAAAGTCACAAACATAATAACCTCTTTTCTAATATAAAAACTATCAAAGACACAATGTACTAAAATTACTTTTTAACTCGCTTCAATCCCAACCAAAGTCACAAACCTACCAACCTTTTATAATATAAAAATTTTTTTATAATTGAACACATCCAACAAAACACATTTAATTGAATGCGTTTGTTACACCTCATCTTTGACAAATATATTAATAATAATAGGAGTTGAATTTTTCTATTAATATAAAAAATGGCTTATAATAAAATTTATTTAATTTGAGTATGGTGTGTTAATATAAATAAAGTTAGGTAATAATCAATAAAATTATTGTTTTATTTTTTTTATTATTATTGTTGAGACTATTTAAAGTCTTTAATAACTGTGCAACCAAATGGAATTAAATAGCGTTCCTTTAAGAGTATATAAAAAATAAATATTACATATTGTTAAATAAGTTTAAGTATAGGTTAACATATTATTGATCCGAAATAAGGAAGTTTTTCTGCAGCAATAATTTAGCAGAAGTATGTCAATGGGAAAATTTTTTTAATTGAATGGAATTACGAAATTGGAGTTAAAAATAAAAAGTTTGATAAGAGTATTTAAGATTTATTGAAATTGTTAATATAAAGAAAGGTTGTATAAGAGACCTGTATTCGCTTATCATGGAAACATAAAAAATTTTTGGAAATAATATATGAAATTGCGTTGTTTAGATAAAGAATAGTGTATTTGGATCATTTATTATTGAAAAGTGAAGCACTATGGACAAAGACAAAGTCACTTCATTCAAAACTGATCAAAATACCAAATTACTTCGGCTTTACTGTGGCTAACCATTGATAACTAGATTTGATTGAAAATTTTGTGTTTATTATCTTAATATATAAAATCGTTGGTGCGTTTGTCAGAAAACTCATCACGTCTAAGCCAACCCTCACTTTTTTTTGTAAGTGGCACTGGAGTCACTGCTACTACACAACTTCAAGTGTTTTTTATACCAAAAACTATTTTTTGATCCTCTAATCACCACAAAACGTTCCAAGTTAACTACCCAACTGATTCTGCATATCTAACGATACAACAAAGTCAGGGCTGTGGTTAAAGAACTTAAACTTTTTTGTTCTTAAACAAACAGCAGTCAACCCGCGATTGACTTAAAATTTTGTATATGTGTTGATCTTTGATAATGGAGCTGGCTCTAACAGACACACTTAACAGATGTTGATTTTTTCCAGTAATATCCATTTCTTTTCCAGTAATATCCATTTCGGTTCTTTGGAAATTTAGTTAGTTAGTTTTCTTTGGAGCCTTTAGTTAAGCCTTAATATCCATTTCAGTTCTTTGGAACTTTCAGTTAAGCCTTAAAAATTAGTAACAAACATCTTCATACGACCCGAGAAATATTAGAAAAGAAATTTAAAGTGTTAATTTGAACTCTGAAAAAACATTTGACCTTCCAAATTGCCTAATTGTTAACCGAGGCCTCGCCAACTATTTATGTCCATGCCTAAATATATCTGTGGAATGGTTTAAAAAATCGGAATCGGAACCTTTCAACGAACAAATTATCTTTATTTAAATAAGTAGTACTCTGTACTAGTAATGTTGAATACAAATATATATACAAAGCCCGAAAAAATAACAAGCTTCTAATACAAGAACCTTTGTTTCAGGCAATTTTCTATCATTTATTGGTTAACATTTTTGAAATCCGTGACTCTCATATTTAATTTTTGAGCTACCCCTGAGCTGCCATGACATGAATACTGATAAACAATTCATAGGGTGTCCGTTTCTGCATCTAGTCGATCAGTTTTGTTTTAGAACTAATTAAAATATCTAATTCTTTAACTTGTGGTAACCTACTTTTAGTAGGTATTACTTAATGAAAGTAACCTTATAGATGATGAGAGCATCTGAAAAACCGATATCAAATCAGTTTAGCAAAAAAAATGAACTTGATCCCTGTTGCTGCAAAGTCTAACCGGAACCAATAAAATTTTCTGCTGTTTCAAACAGTGTTGCAGTGTAATTCAAAACTAGCATAACTTTTTAAAAATCGTTATATAGTGTTTGTTTTAAAGTCCTTGAATACCTTCGGAACACCTTCATCCCTAAAAGAGTCTTCTTAAAGGTGAATATTAACAAAAATTAACTTCAAATTTATAATCTCAATATTAAAAATGTTATGTTAAATATATTATAATTTATATAAATTTAAATATTTTATGCAAAATTTACCAAGTAGAAATTAAAAAAAGTATTAAACAACTTTCTTAAGACAATTTGATGTGGAAAAAGTTCAGGTATATTTAACAAACGTCTAAGTCTTAAGTAATTAAGTTAAATTCTAAAAATAAAAAAAAAAGTTTAAAATGTTTAAAAACAAAAACAAAGTAAAAGAATTAAAACAACACGTCTTATTAAGTACTTATTTAAGAAATAAAGCTTCCATAAGAATTCTTCTTTCTAAATTTACTTAATATTTTGTATTCTAGAACCCTCTAACATTTGTTTTACCTTTGTAATCGCATAATTTAATCTAATCTCTTTATGATTAACGGTACCATGTTTTTGTCTCATCTACAAAAAAAAAACCGGTTTTGCATTGTGTGGAATCATTAGAAAGATCAAAAGGAAAAGTTAAAGATTGTATAATCTCTAAAGAATTTAATATCTGTATGTTAATAAAAATTCAAATATGATTGCAGTGTAAAACCAAATAAACCAATGAAGCTTCATGTCATGTCTTAAAAAATTTTTTGAAATCTAAAGTAATTTCTATATTTTAGTAAAGGCATTCTTTGCTAACAGCTATCTATTTTATAGTTTATGAAACTGAATCTCATACTTTTCTTATAGTGCATCAATTGCAACTATGGGCTTGAAACAGTTGCAGTTCTATATGAAGAGTTATATAATAAAATATCTGAAGCGTACAGAAGATCGAACTTTTGTATGAAATACTTATGGAAAGTCACCTACTTTATTATTCGCCCAGGTATTTTTTCCTTTCTCTGATTTTTACATGTGTTAAACAAACTTAATTTCGACCAAACTCACGATAAAAGGCCAAAACATAGATAGTTTAGAGGAATTATGCTACCTTGATAGCATAATAACTCCTACAAGTGAAACAACGAAAGATGTCCAGAATAAAATCGGCAGACCTCGGCGTGTATATGAGATAGTAACCAAATATCAAGTAGAACAAAAAATTAGGATATTCAACTCCTGTTTTAAATCCACACTAACTTATGGCAATGAGTCATGGATAGTAACGAGCTCCATTAAAAATAAGCTGCAAGTTTTTGTAAATAAACACTGAGAATCGTATGCAGAATTTTCAATGGAATAGAATGGAATCAAAAATAAAGATCTATGGAATTTAGCAAACCAAGAGCCCCTTGGAAAATAAATAACTAGAACAAGGTGGAAGTGATTCGAACACACATTGAGAAAAGACGAAAGTACCATAACGGGAATTTCACTGCGTTGGAAAGGAGTTTCAAGAGAAAGAGGTAGAGAAAGAATGACATGGAAGCGCGCTGTTCTAGAAGCAGTAAGTAAATGCGAATTTTCCTAAAACCTAATCCAAAGGAAAGCGTCAAAAAGAGAAGATTTAAGAAGTGGAGCTCTATTTCTCCCTAGTAAAGTGACAGAAAGAAAAGAAATAAACCTCCCCAAACTGATACGAATAAAATAAGAACCGTATGACATGTCAGAAGCCTATTAATTTCTTACCTTTCCTAAGCATTGGTTAATTGAAATTACCATAAAGAACACGCAAATTCTTCAATTATTTGATGTTTGACTGTCATGCATAATCAGTTCAAAAGAAACAAGTTTTAGAAAAATACCGATAGAGTTCTGATTTACTCAATCAATTTGGAAAATTTTTTTTGTTTCAAAATTTGATTCGGAACTTAAATTTCCGAAACGAATTGTTATACAATTTAAAAAAAAACAAAATTTTTATTTTTATTTGGCACATACATAACATAATTTATGTATGAATACTTGAAATTCTTTACTTGAAAAAATAACAATAGGAAAAAATAAAAAAAAAACTTTTTCAACTCCTTCAAGTTTTTAAATAAACTTTATTACGGCATTTTGTAACAACAAAAAGCATCACAAATATTAAAAAATTATAAAGAAAGAAACAAAAACAAAACTGTGTGGAAAAACTTCACCGACTTGAGACAATAAAGGCGCAGCAAAATACTCTTTACCTTTTAATAAAAAAAAGTTCTTATATTTGTGTGTGTGTGTGTGTTTTTTATATATGTATATTTAAATTGTTGTCTTTATTATCCTTTCAAAAAAAAATTTTTTTCTTTCAAAATTATTTTGTGACTTTTTATAAAATTCTTTTGGTTTTTTTTTTATACTCTCGTCCTTTTCAACATGTTGTCTCTTTTTATTTTTCATGACTTTATTGTTTGTGAGTCTTACTATTTTTTTTTATGTGTACATTTTCTGATATTGAACAACAAAAACAACAAACTTATTTGTAGGCTCTTTAGGAAAACTTTTTTTATTTTTTGATATTACAATGTAGTCTTAATTGCATGAGGTTAGGAGTCTTTGAAAATTTAGAAGCCTAAATGGCCGGTTTTTTTTTATTTTTGAAACATTTTTATTTTTGAAGTCTAAAAAATTTTAATAAATCATGAAACAAATAATGAGTTAAGGTATTTTAATCAACTGTTGTTCATTATTAAGAGCACTTTACTTCCATTATGGAACTATTATAAAGTTTTTGGGCTCTAATTTAATTTAATCAGCTTCGTAGCTCTAAATTAGTGTCATCAAAAATTTTAAACCCATCAGCTGGCACTATTATTAACGCGTAGAACTCTAAAAATTGCATAGATTGAATTAATTAAAGGGTATAGATCAGCGGATTCAATCGTTTCCATTCATCTATTTTCATCCATTTTTAGTTTTTTAAAAATTCCATTAGTCTTCCTTAATTTCCATTGCTTAACCATCTTATTATTCGAACTTGAATTCATTAAACTTTTAACTACACAAAGATAATTTAATGTAATTTGTAAGCTCAGAAGCTGATTCATATGTCCACAGTCTATGTCCACAACGACTAGCTCTGAGGAGCTGCATTCAATCAGATCAATTTTGGATCTCTTTTCTAAGTAATTCATATTTCATGCCATATATCATCTATAAAATGGGTTATATTGATTTTCAAGGTGTCACCTACTCCTAGTTTATCAGCATAAGCCAATGACTTCACATAACCCCAAAAAAAATAATCCAGTGCCACCCAATTTTACGAAGTGCTCCATAATTTTGGACTAACAGAACAATGATTTTAAAAATGAATTTTGACATATTGTAAACGTTGTTGCATCGTGAGTCCATTTCTAACTTGAAACTCCCGTTAAACTTCCGTTATTATACCTTGTGTTCTTTTTCCCTGGGCTTCTGAGCAAAAGTCGCGTGTAGAATAAAATTCAGTCAGTTGAAAATGTTATTACAAGTTACCAATACATAATTCTTTTTTTTTGACTCCACCTATTATTTTCTTAAATTGTTCTTCTATTCTTTTTATCTATGTCTTTATTTTCTCAAATTTTTTCTATATTTACAATTTTGTTTTTTTAATGTATGTGAGTCTTTTTTCTTTATAAAAGTTTTTTTCGTATTTTTTTCTTTTTCTTTTTTTATGTGTTGATAACGAAAAATTTAAGCTTGAAAAAAATTTGGAGGAAAAATTAAGGACTAACTTATAAAATAAAAGTTTAAAAATTTGTTAGATTAAATTCCAGAAAAATAAAAATAACAATAATACAAACAACAACAACAATAAAAAAACAACATAATAATATTATTATTAAAAAGGATAAAAAAGGATAATATTTAAATGATAATGTTATGATAATAAAAGAATAAAATAATACAATGAAATAATAATATAATCAAAATATTGAATAAAATAAAAAAATTTATAAGATTAGAAAAAATACAATTAACACGTTTAAAGTTTAATTAACGCATACATTAAAAAGTTAATATCATATATTATTTTGTAACATTTACACAAACTTTAAATTGTTATTGCTAGAAGTATGAGATGTGGAAATAGCGACGATTAACTGTTCTACCTCATACATTGATTTTGTATTCAACTTTTGAGAACAAGAATTTTTAATAATTACTCCGCATTTTGGACTATATAGAATTTTATAGTTGGTTATTCAATTTGGGTCACCCTCTTTTCTGAAATATTCACAGATTTGTGAATGTAATAAGTTTAATATACAGAGTGTTTCCTAATTAACTGCACTGCTATATACCACTGCATAGGTATTTATGAGTAGGTACAATTTTTGTATTGGGGCTAAGCTGGGACTCTCCTAGTTTCCAAGATATGGTGGCTTAAAAGAAATTTAAATTTTCATAATTTTAGTCTTAACTCTGTTTCAAGACTACTTATAAAAGTTTTGTAAAATGTATTCGAAAGCTCAAGATGTCTATTTTGAATATTGTATCGTTTTCTATCTTTTAGACTTTCAAAACTTAAAAGCGAGCTTTTAAATTTAAAACACGTTGAAATTTTAAGAATTTTTTTTTTGGTTTATTTTTTGTTTTTTTTTTGTCTACTATAAGTATGTATGCTGGGGTATATAGCAAGACACTTAATTAAGAAACCCTCTGTATAAGAATTAGATTTTAAATCAGGATTTTAATAATTTACTATAAAAACGATTGTGGTCGTTAGTCCCATTATTTTAGATTATTTTTTACTGAAGGTATGTATTGCAAAAGAATTAGTAGAAGGATTTTATGATTGATTTTAGTATAGAATTTCTTGTTTCAGCCAAATCAGTTTTTTGAATTCGATTCCACATTTTTCGATAATGAAACCGACTCCATTTTATTTCCCTTCAGTCATATTTTACACACCTCTTCAGACATTCAATCAAAGAATGAAAAGAACAATCTTTGTTTAATTCATAGTCAGAATAAAAAGGGAAAAACTACACAAAAAAGTATATTTATCTATTTTTTCTTAAATTATTGGAACTCCTAATATAATTTTAACCTCCTGGAATATGGAATATCAAATTGTATTCTTCTTTTTAAAATTTTTTTCAAATTTAATGTGATTATAAAACAAAAAGTCATAACCCCGATTTCACAATTTTGTATACTAATTTTTACACTCCGAAGTGGTAGTCAATTAACTTTTAATGGGTTTTTTTTAAATATAAGTATATAAAATTAAAACCACATATGTATTCCTGCGAAATCCTTCCTTCGTAATTTTATAAGTATCACAAAATCAAAACAAAAATATGTGAAAATTAAATCATGGATACGCCAGATGATATAAAAATGAAGTATGTGTATAAAAAATCAAGATTAATAGAGGATCTTTCAGAAAGAATGTTAAAAAGGATCTGTTTTTTTTTTAAGCGATGTTAAACTAATATAAATTGTAAGGCTGTGTGAGCATAAGTCTAACAGCAATGTGAGTATAAATCTAAAATTTGAAATTCAAAATATCTTAAGGTTAAAAAGCGAATCACTGGATAAATCAAAACATAACCTTAATTTTTTCAAAAGGTTAAATGACCGAGTATTATTGTGACTTGTCCTTGGCCTAGGTCAACTAATAGTTTTATAATTGTAAAACATAATCGGATTTCTGACTTATTTTTTAAAATAAGGTCTACTAGGTCTTATTGCCATAGGCCTTATTAATAATTGCAAGTGAGGAAAAAAACCAAGAGATTTTAAAAAGCACATATTCAAAATTAGATACGGTTTCTTACTGAATATTTTATAATTTATTTTTAAAAAAATATATATAAAAATAAATGATAATATTATAATTTAGTTATTTCATTAATTTATTAATTATATGAATAATAGTGAAATACTTAGCATATAACCTCAATGCACTCAAAAAAACCTGTTAAGAAGTTCGAAATATAATGTTGGAGCTTCAATGTCAACGTTTAATTTTGGAAAAACTTTTTCTGGTGTTTTATAAAAGCATAAAAGTTTTAATTGTTAAGGCTTAGTAGCTCTTCAATGGGGAAGATTCCCAAATTTTAGCTTAGCAAATATATAATGGATCTGCCCACACCCCTCTTGTCCTCACTCTTCCATTTTTTTCAGTTCTAGGAAACCAATTATGAACTCCACCAAAATTTAGAATTTTACCTAGAATTTTATTTTCTAAGCAAAAATGGTTAAAACTAAGAGACAATTTCTTCAATTTAAAGAAACCCTTTCAATTTTTAAGCAAAATCTTTAACGTATGTTGAAATATAATGCTGCAGCTATATATTTGTAAAACAAAATTTTAACAGGTTTTCAAGTTACAGATTACAATTTCAAGACCCTAGCTTGGCCCGTTTAGAAGATATGTCTAGCCAAAAATTTTGCAAAAATTGAGTTTAGCATAATTGTAAATTTCAGTACCGTATGGGAACCCTAAATATTTACCTTTTAAAAATTTATAAAGTTTATAAGACCAGCTATCTTAGGCCGTTTTCCATCTTAGCTATCTTAGGCCATCTTAGCTAGGCTATCTTAGCTATCTTAGGCCAGATTGAAAATACACCCAATAGAACTCTTGTTACAACAATTTAAAAATAGGACGTGGTAATTTCCAAAAAAAAATTACCCGTGGTAATTTCTTTACTCTATTTCAAACGGTGTAAAAGTTTATTAAACATATGGACGGACATACAGACGGACAGAGTGAAGCTATATAGGCACATTTTTACAAAATTTTTTGAAAATGTGCTGAAAATAAAAAAAAAAAACACATAAATACGAAATTTGATAATTTACATAAACTTTAAATTTGTACATTCTTATTAGAAAACCCCTTATATTAATGCACTCATTCCTATATCTTTGACTTAATAATAAACTTTATAATTAGATTTTGTGCTATAAGATAGAATAAAAAAAAATCATAGTTGTTTTTTATTAAAACTCAATTTATTTTCAGAACGTTTTTATGTCAATACAAAATACAGACTTAAAACGTCTATTCTGTTTCTTTTAATTATTTATTTCATTTATAACAAAAAATATTTAAAAAAAAACGAAAGAAAATTAAAATTATGGTTTTATAACAAGACTTTTTAATATCTCATAAAATCGTATTGAATATTTTCTTTTAATGGATCATGATTAAAAAGTTTTTTTATTATTTAATATTATATGGTTTATACATTATATAATATAAAGCATGTGTTGCTAGAAGATTTTATAAAATTTAACATTAAATAAAGATATTTGGAATATTCGAACATTAATACTGAGATTTACACGTTAGATAACTTTAAAGTAAGGTAATGTGAAGCATATTATATGTTATAAAAAAGGTTAATAAAACCATTCTATTTACATTCTGTACATTTCAAGTTAATTTTGATGAAATTTCATTAAAGAACATTTTATTATGCACTTGTATAGCGGTTTTCAGGTAATACTATTTTCCGTAGCGTCAGTCGAAATATCGTCCAAAATGGAAAAATGCAGATCCAAAAAAAAAATTATGATTTATTAACCAACTCCAAAATCCATCCGAATTATGGATGGATGGAATAAAATATGGGATTTATATACATATTCTGACCAAAATGTATAATCACAATACTAATTTTAAATTCCATTCTAACATCTTTCCTAATTTATAATTCTGAAAAAAGAGAATACCCTAATTTAAAAAAAAAAAAAAAAAATTCAAAATAATATTTTGGACAATTTTTTATTAAATCTGATATTTCTAATATTTGAATGTTATTTCATTATTGAATTACTTTTGGATGATATTTCATCCGACGCTATTGGGCTATTTTTCACCCCTACTTCTCAGCCATTATACTCTGCAAGAACTTTGAACGCTTATGCGATTTTTTCAGCTGCTGGATGAGTTCGTTTTTGTGACAAGAAGTCTTATATTACGAAGGGGTTTAATTTGCCAGATACCTTTTGAAGGTTTCAACAAATTCTATGAATACTAATATTCTGGATTACACATTACCACACATGGAAAGCTTTTAACGTTCTCATTAATATGATCGTTATTCACTTAGTTTTTGTGGTAATACCCTTCAATATACAATAATTTGGATATTGATACTTCTAATGATTCTTCAATTTTACATTATCAAACTTCTGCAGTAGTTTTCCATCATTAAAAAATTAAAGTTATAAAAGGATCTTAACTTAACATTTGACAGTTGACTACTTGAGTACTTGAACGGACTTGAAAACAGATATCAGTGAAATTTAAAAAAAAATATATTACCTCTGGTTTTTGACTTAAATTAGCTTCTATTTGGTATGATTGTTAAATTAAAGGCAATTCATTAATACAAATATAAAGAAATAATTTAATTTAAAAATATAACTCACAGACACCAAAATAACCTTTACTTAAATAAAAAATTATTAAAAAATATTACAAATAGCTAATTTGAAATATATTAACTTTTATGACCATTAGTAATCCTGTCCCTTATATTAAATGCTTGGGGAAATCATGCATTAATATCAGTTCAAGTATATATCCTCATTCACTCTGTTTCCAACCTATACCACTGATGCGAGCATTTATGCCAAAAGAATTACTTTTATTAGTGACACTTTAGTTCTTATAAAAGCTTTGCAAGAGTCGATTATAGAGCTGTTATAGAACTAAATTTTAAAAAGTGTCGGTTCTACAACCAAAATTGAAATTATAACTGCAAAGTATTAACTCTAGAACAGCATTTATGCATTTATAAAGCTAAAACTGTTAATTGGAAGGTTATCCTAACGATTGATCCTTACAATACAATATAAAAAACACAATTAGTTTGACAATTTAATTTATCCCTACACCAATTTTAAAAATTATAATAATGGTAAACGAGCGCATTTAACTACAATTGAAAGGTTAAAAATATGGAAAAATTTAAATTAAAATTAAAGAAATATATTTATAGATAAACCCCTCCGGTTATTTCATTTTAATTTATAATATCTTTTATTATTTATATTTATATTATCTTATAAGCTATTTAAATACTTTAATACACTTATTAAAAAAAAAAAACAAAACGCAAAAAAACATAAAGAAGTAGAAAATAAAGTTTTCATTTCGCGACAATGCAGATTAAATTTTATAATGAAATCATTTAGTTAACCGCACAATTAAAATTGAAAGATTTAAATCTTTTTTACTTATTCTATATTATTTTGTCTTCAGAGAGAAGGGGGGTCCCCACTCCATTATTCTTCTGTACCTTTTTCTTTTCAATCCCTTATCAAAAATTAATCCTTTATTATCAACTTATTTCATTTAAATATTTATTTAAATTTCGTTATAAAAGGATTATCCAAGACAAAAACCAAAAAGAGAAGTAAAAAAAAAATAAAAAACAAAAACTATATTTCTTTTTAAAGTTTATTAATATATTCCAATTCTATTGTCCTTGATAAGAACTTAATCGACCGTTTTGCTTATTTTTATAGTAAATCCTTTTTTTTTTGTTTAATTCAAAAGTAAAAGAAATGAATAAAATCAAGGATGACTGTAAGAAAAAAAAAAAACTAAAAAGAGAAAACAATTGCAATTGAAAGAAAATTATGTTCGACTTTTCCTATACTATTTCTTTTCTGGCGTTTTATTGAGATTTTTCTTTTTTTTACCCAAGGAAAAACTCTACATAAAGAAATTGAAATTTTCCAACAATGAAAGAAAATAAGGCACAATATAAAATATTTTAATTAAATTTTTTTTTTTAACGTTACTATAATAACGGTTGTAATAAAATTACAAATTTTTTTAAACAAGTGCTATGGATACAGGGTGTCCATAAACTAATGGTCACGAAACAAAACATTTTTCTGGAGGGCAGCTGGGTCAATTTGTAATGGTTTCCGAGATAATATCCTTCAAAATAATTGCGTAAACTTTTTAAAGAAAAAGCATCTTCGCCTCTGTTCAATGTAAAAGATTAATTTAAGTGCTAGTAGCTAGTTGCATTTTTTGGGCTTTCATAATAATATCAAAAATTTTCATAATTTTTCACTGTTGAAGAAATACAAGGACTTAAATTCGAAAAACATTGATATTTTTCACTGCTATTATTTCTTAACTGTAATTTTGCATAAAACCCGTTATTGATGCACAAATTTTATTTTATTTTTAAAATGACTTGCTTCCCAACTTCAATTTAAATCATTATTGAAGCTGAGGAATAGGTGATTTCAATAACTAAAAATAAAATCTGTACATTATTAAATGTTAACACTTAATTATAAAGATAAGGTAAAAACATGTTTAAAAACTAGTTAATTAATCGGGCATTATTTATTTGTGGGAAGAAAACTAAGTGTACAATGTTTAAAATAAAGAAGGACTACAATTTAAAAATCAAATTATATTGCAGCCAGAGCCCAGTAACAATCAATTTAATATTGGCTAAGAGTTTTAAATAGACATTTACCTGTTTACTTAAATAAATCTTTTATTTGTATACATTAATTTTCTAAAGTTTAATTTGATGTATTAAAAATTTTTTTTCGTCCTTAAAGAACCTAGAAAAATTGTTTTGAAATTGTTATTGTTTCAAGTAAATTTTGTGAAATCCTATAAGTATGCAATTTTTATAATAATTTAAAAAACTTGGCAATGACTTTTTCGGCGAAAGCCACAATGGTATTAGCAGCGAGGGATTTAGTAATATTTCTTATTTTTTATGTGCGTAGGTTATTTTGTAAAAAAATAAATAAATTAATAGTTTGATGAATTACTTTTTAAATAAGAAAGTTTAAGATCATATTTGTTTGCGCCACAAAAATGTTTAACCTATCGTCCTATCAAATTAATATATACAGGGTTTTTCCAAACAAAATGCCCTGCTATATACCACAGCATAGGCACTTATAAATAGGCACATTTTTGTACCACGGCTAAGCTGGACCTTTCCTAGTTTCCAAGATATGGGACCATAAATGAAATTTTAATATTTTTTTTAGTTTTCATAATTTTACTTACTCTTAACTCTGTTTCTAGACTTCTTATGAAAATTTTGTAAAATGTATTGGAAAGCTTAAGATATTATCTTTTAATCTTCTATCGTTTTATATTTTTTAGTCATTCTAAACTTGAAAACGAACTTTTCAATTTAAAGCACGCTGAAATTTTAACAATTTTTTTTTGAAAAACCACATTTTTTTTTTCTGCTCAAAAATACGTATGCAGTGTTATACTGCAGTGCATTTAATTAAGAAATACCCGTGAAATGCATTTTCAAAAGTTTAATATTTCAAAAAAAATGGAATTCTACCCTAAAGAAAGTAGAAGGCGCAAGGGTCCACATAATATGAAGCACAGTACTTAATTAACTTAATCAATAATCAACAATCTCATGTGTTCAGATAATGTAAAACACCAAAAAGAAACCGTGTGAGAAGGGGATAACAAAGGGAGCCCTTTCTTCACTCGTGGAGTGATATCGAAAATATAAAAAATTTGAAAAATTTATCCATTATTAAAAATTTTTATCTAAAATTTCCTGGAAAATTTTGACTTTTGTATTCCTTGTATCTACTCTTTCTTAAGGGCTTGTGAAATGGAATATAGAAAACAATGATTTACTCAATTGAAAAAACCCAGATAATACAAGCATGTTAATTCATAACGGTATTCAACATATTATAATCGTAGTAACCAACTTTTGATTGTGTTAGTAATTTTACAAAATCCTATGTAAATAAAAGTATTTAAACTGCATTTATTAATATAAATTACCAGTTAATAGCAATAGGCAGTTGGACAGACAGACCACTTGTTACACAAACAATTCAAAATTAATAAAATAACACCGTTATTGAAATAAAATAAAATAAATTTAAATAAAACAAAATAAAACCTTCTTTTGTTTCAATTTTAACTATTTTGTTTCGTTATTTTTCCTATTCTTCCTATTCTTCCTATTCTTAAAAAAGATTTATATTGGATTTATTTGAAGTTAAGATTGTGTTTTTTAAAAACTGATGAAAATTCACTGTTGTTTTCATGTACCTTTAGCGTAAAAAAACAACGAATACAACTTTTCTTTTGTTTGATTCTATCAATGATTTACGAAAGATGGATAAACAAATAATAAGATTGAAAATTTAATATACAGTATAGTTTAATCCTTGCAGTACTGTCTTTTTTTCTCTACAGGACTTCATTTTCAAAAAACAAAAAAAAAAACAAAAACACAAAACAAAATACAAAACAATACACAATTCATTATAAATTGTAAAGATAAAACTTAAAAATGAATAAAACAGAAAACTATTGCTGACGGCATTACTAAAACATAACATAATACTAGATAGATTCTGTAGTGTAAAGTGTTCATACCTTCAACCAATACAATTTATTTAAGTAGTTATAGAGTTGCCTGACGGATTCAATTTAAAATAAGTCGTATGGTTTTATTTTGAAAGAAAAGATTAGGGTTAGGAATTTTTCTGGGCTATCTATTTTGCTATAATAGAACGCCATGTTGGGGATAAAACAAATGGCCCAAAATAGAGTACGATGGAGAAGCTATGTGGAAGCCCTATGCTCCCCAAGGGAGTAAAAGAGGGAAAAAAAAAAAAAATTTGGGGCTGTAGTTCAAGAGTTTTTTGTAATAGTAATACTCTTTGACAATGGAGTTGACTTTTTGGACAGACTTGGAATTTATTAACCAATGATTGGTCAAAAAAAAATTTTACAAGTAAATTACGTCCAATTTTGAAGAATTGCTTTAACAAAAGAAAGTCTCAAAAAAATTACGGTTTTTGCTGCACAATTTGAAATTTTTGTGTTCAATTTTTTTGAATAACATCAACTTTAATAAAGCACCCATTTCTAGATGCGGCGACTTAACTTTGAAAGTAAGTCTTATGTAAGCCAGAAATTTTACCAAAACAATTGCAGTAAATCCGCTGAAAACAAATTGAAATGGTGAAAAAACCAATGAAAATTGAGAATGAATCTTAAGCTGAGTTGAAAAGCACACAAGTCAGAAAAAATTCTTGTAATTGGAAAATAGCATGTGAATGATGCGGTTGCTTTTCTAATTAAGAGTTGAATTAAACAGAAAACAAAGGCTGATAGTGAGAGCACCTTTCCTTGACAGTAAACACTGTATTGGATATTGCGGAAGAGATGTTTTTAACAGACTTAATCCATAGTGCTTTCACTAGACATTTTCCATCTTTAAGAAAATTTTATTTTAGCTGTTATTATCTCGATTTTATTTTCAATTAATAACCTAGACGTTAGAATGCCTCTTTGGTATCTTTGATCATCGATTTTAATTAAATAAGATTTTGATCTTGATTCGTATGTCTAAGTTTCTACTGCTTACTCTCAAAGAAACTTATGTATTTAATTCTCTACTTTCAAAAGTTACCGCGAATTTTATTAAATCACAGCTAAATTCCTTTAAAAATATAAATCTCTCTTATATTTTAAGGTTATTTGGCAACCCCATTTCAAATACTGTAGTAAACAAAAACTACAGATGCAGTTCACTTAAGAAGTTGTTTTACAAGACTATATTTCTAATAACAATCAAAATAACTTCAGATTAACAGCAGATAAAAAAACATAAAGATAAAACATGAACAAATAGATGAATAAATTGATATATTTTCACATATTCCAAATCAAGTGTGTCTTATTAAATTTTACAAAGATGCAAGTAATAATGTATATTGTACACATATATGAACGTACAATGTTTGTCAATATGTACATTTTTTATTCATATCCAGACAAATAAAAAAGAAAAAGTATAAAAAAAAACAGAATTTATTTGAAAATGAAAATTATCACGTCCTCGATTTACTCGTATTCATTGTTTTCATGTCAAACAGATACAAAATAGATTTTCATATAATCTTTACAAAGCTCTTGTCCGATCAGTAATTATTAATGGCACCGCATAAGATATGCTATTTTACTGTTTTGTTTTTTTTTTTATTTCAGTTCAAAAATATGAAAGTGAATCTTTGTTTCTTTCCTGTCAAATCGCTTCAGGGGGAAAAAATATTGAGAATCCCTAAATTTTGATGTTCATAAATTTACACTATTTTGAAGCAAGAATTGGAAAACGTTTACTTATCTATGATCTGATTTTAATTAATTCTTAAATTTGATTATTACTTAAAATTTTTTCACTGCAAACTCGAACGCAGTGTTGACCAAATGTTGCATGAAATGTAAAAAAACGAATTACTTAAATAATAGTATGTTTTAAATTTTTTAAAATTGCAGCATTGTAATAATTCCAACAAGTTTTAAAAAAAAATCCAACTCGAGGTTCTTTTGATCTTGAAACAGTAGCGTATCATAAATCTGTATTTTTTGATCATTTGACTGTACGTATTTCATTCAGTTGTATTTTGCAAACGCAGGATTATACGCAATAATTCAATAATTTGTAATGTGTTCAAGGCCTGCAACCCCTACTATTGGAAGCTCTTCATTATTGAAAATATATATTGATATCAAAAATACTGAGAAAAATTTTATAGTTGACTGAAAAAAATTTTATAGTTGAAAATACAGGTAAAAGAAAATGCATACTTGTGATAGTTGCCCTTTTTTGAAACTATTATATTTAATGTTCTTTATAGGAAACCGTCACTTAGCGATTGGTAATTAAATCACAGAAGTAACTTTTAAAAAAAATTTTTTTAGCTCACCTTCGTGTCTCAAATTTTTTGTAATAATTTTTTTTCGATAAGCTAGAGATAATAACGCCAAGTTTTACCAGCTTCTTGGTTTAAGTAAAGGTTTTTTTTTAACTTAAAATTTTATTTATCCCTTTATACATCTGACAAACATCTTAGCCCAGAAAAATTTACAAAAGCGGTTTTCTCTCTTTTATACTTAACATTTAAACTATAAGCTATTTTTATTTTTTTGAATCGATATTTTATTTTTATTTTTAAACTTAATTTGAATTATAAACTTAATTATATTCTTATAAATATTGGAAAAACTAGGGAACATAAACATTAATGACTATACATTTTTAGCACATTTTCAAAAAATTTTGTAAGAATGTGACTATATAGTTTCACCCTGTCCGTCCGTCCGTCCGTCTGTCTGTCTGTCTGTCCGTATGTTTACAAAAACTTTTACATCGTTTGAAATAGAGAAAAGAAATTTTAACCACGAGTAGGTATTACAAAAAAAATTATTTCGTAGAAGATTTTTTTTCTATAGCCCCACCCGTTACGGAGCTGCAGCCCGCCAAAGTTGGGAAAAGCCCTATACTCAAATTGTTATAACAAGAGTTCTATTAGATGTATTTTCAATCTAAAAACGGCAAAAGATAGCTGGTTTTATAAACTTTATAAATTTTTAAAAGACAAATGTTTAGGGTTGTCATACGGTGCTAAAATTTACCATTATGCAAAACTCAATTTTTGCAAAATTTTTGGCTACACATATCTTCTATACGGACCAAGCTAGGGTCTTGAAATTTTGGGAGTATTTAGATCCTTAGAAATAAGTAGAAGTCGGTTAACAAAATTTTTAACAAAATGTCCCCTGTTTAGCAGCTATAAGAGCTCGAAAATTGAAATTTTGCTATTTTTAAACACCTGTAACTTGAATACCTGTTCAAATTTTTTTTTGTTAATTTACAAAATTTTAAGGTCCTACATTATACTTTAACATATGTTAAAAGATTTTCTTAAATTAAAAATCGGTTCTTTAAATTGAAGAAAGTGTCTGTCAGTTGTAACCATTTTTGCTTTAGATAGTAAAATTCAAAATAAAATTCCAAATTTTGGTAGAATTCACAATTTAATTTCTTGAACCTAAAAAAGTTGGGGGAAGGGAGTAGTGAGGATTAGATCCTTGAAAAATTGGAAAACCTTCCCCATAGAGGGACTATTAGAACTTAAAAACTAAAAAAATTATGGTTTTTATAAGTAAGTAGTAACTTAGTCACCAACGTATATATTTCCTAAATAAAACGTTAACATTGAAGCTTCAATATTATACTCCGATAAAATAATCAGTATGAAACACTATATTATTTTGAAAATGTGCTTTTTTAAAAACCCTTGGTTTTTTTCATCACTTGTTTTAATTAAAACTCAACCTTACTTAAATAACTTAACCTAATCTTAAGGGTTTTCCAACCACCAATAATTTCTTTTTAGTAATTTTCTATGTCTAGTATTGACATATCGTATCTCAGATGTTCTCCGTTTAAAAGAAAGTAACGCTTTCTTATTTATTTATTTATTTATTTAAATTCTAATATTACAAAAAAGGGACTTAAGCAATATTAGTGTTTCCCTCGGCTACATAGGCCACGCTTTCTTATGTTTTGAAATATGGCTTTAAAATTTAAAATTTTTGTATAATTTTAGGATGAATTTTATTTATGCTTATATTTTTTAGCAAATTTTCAAAAAGTTTTGTAAAAATGTGCCTATATAGCTTCACTCTGTCCGTCCGTTTGTCCGTCCGTCCGTCCGTATGTTTACAAAAACTTTTACACCATTTGAAATAGAGTAAGGAAATTTTACCCATGGGTAGTTTTTGCAAAAAAATAATTTCGTAGAAGAATTTTTTTCTGTAGCCCTATCTGCTATATTTAAATTGTTATAACAAGAATTCTGTTAGATATATTTTCAATCTGAAAACGGAAAATGATAGCTGGTTTCATGAACTTTATAAATATTTAAAAGGCAAACGTTTAGGGCTGCCATACGGTACTAAAATTTAACATTACACAAAACTCAATTTTTGCAAAATTTTTGGCCACACATATCTTCTGAACGGTTCAAGCTAGGGTCTTGAAATTTTGGGAGAAGTTAGATACTCAGAAATTAGTAGGAGTCGGTTAAAAAAATTTTTTTGTCAAGCCCTCTATTTAGGAGCTATAAGGGCTCGAAAATTGAAATTTTGCTATTTTTAAACACCTGTAACTTGAATACCTGTCCAAATTTTTTTTTAGTGATATACAAAATTCAAAGCTCTATAATTATATTTCAACATGTGTCAAAGTTTTTCTTAATTTTGAAGGGTGACGAAGCTACAGCCCCTGCAACTTCCAAAAAAGCCCTACATTTAAATTGATATAACAGGAGTTCTGTTAGGTTTATTTTCAATCCAAAAACGGTAGAAGAGAGCTGCTATTATAGGCTTTACAAAAATACGTCATAAATTTTGCTATTTTTAAGCACCTGTAACTTGAATACCTGTCCAATTTTTTTTTTATTAATATACAAAATTTAAAGGCCCAACATTATAGTTTAACATATGTTAAAGGTTTTTCTTAAATTTAAAAGCGGTTCCTTAAATTGAAGAAAGTGCCTCTCAGTTTTACCCATTTTTGTTTAGATTGTATAATTCTAAGTAAAATTCCAAATTTTTGTGGAATTCACAATTTAGTTCCTAGAACCTAAAAAAATGGAGGGGGACGGAGGAGAGGGGGGAATTAGATGAAGTTAGATCCTTGAGAAACTTGGCAACCTCCCCATTGAAGGGCTAGAACAATTTTAAAATAAAAACTTTACTGTTAGCAGTAAATTTTATAAGTAAGCAGTAACTATTTCCAAGTAAATATTTCCAAAGTTAAACTCAGTATGTAATACAATATAAATTTGAAAATGTGCTTTTTTAAAAACCCTTGATTTTTTTCATCACTTGTTTAATATTACTCTTAGGATTAGAGATTTAAAGAGTTTTGTAATTTCCAATTTTCAGAATAAATCATACAGATTAATCAACTACTTCGAAGCTATAAATCTGTGTGCGGAGCTAAACAAAATTTACTTATTAATTAATTTTAAAAACACTGTATATAAAAATTAAATATTTATTTAAATAATTATTTCTTAACTAGCTGTTGGCCCGCCATAGAATGACGTAGTTCTTTATATTAAATTAAAATTTATTTTCAAAAATATATAAGTTCTTGAAATTTCGGATTAATGTATAATTTGCACTTTGCCAAATAATGGTGTAAAGAAAAAGAAAAAAGGGAATTATTTGTAATTTATATGCATTTAAAAATATATCCTTCCATCCGGAAACGAATCTGCGTGTCAACATTTCGGAGTCAGACACTCTAAAAATGTATACTAATAAGAAGAAAAGAAAAACTGTATTTTAATTAGCCGTATTTTGTAATTAGTTTATAAAACTTAAGTAAATTTATTTTAGTCTGCTTAATTACAAAATGTGTGTTTATATATTATTTTTTTAAAAGTTTTTCCAAAACAAATTGGAAGATTCATATTATTTCATTTGAGTATTTTATTTTATTGATTTATTTCTTAGCCTGTTTTTAGTTGATTTTTAAATTTTTAGCTGATATTATTATTAATTGTTAGTGTTTTGTGATTAGGGTTTTTCTTATATATTATTGCTTTCTTAGTTTTTTAATTTATATATAGTATTAGATAATTAATTGGCTTTTTATTTTAGATATTGTTTGTTAGAGTTTTTTTTTAATTTGGTTGTGTTACAAATTATATATATGTATAAATATATATATATATATATATATATATTTATCTTTTTTAACTATTTATCTAATTTTTTCCAATAAAATAACTCTATTATAACAACGACCAATATATCGACTTTCTATTAATTGATTATATTTTAAACTCCGGGCAGAACCGAAACTGGGGATTTTGAAATTTACCGAAATTAAAATTTTTATGTCGAAAAAAATTGCATTTAATTTAGTTATTTTTTAATAAAAATTCAATTTAACGTATAAAAATTAGAATTTCTTGTTTTTTTTAATTTCTACCCTCTATAAAAATAATAAAAAAAAAAGTTTTATATATTTTTTCCTTTATATGAAAACTTAATTTAGATATTTAAAAAAAATTACTTAGAAAACAATTCATAAATAATTAAAATAGATATTTTTTGGCGTACTTATGATAATTTATGATATTTCATTTTTTATAATAGAATACATCCAAGAAAACCCATTTAATTCAATATACCATTTAGTAGACTATACATTAGAAGTAAATTGGCTGGGTGGTTAAGACGGTGGTGACTAAATATTGTATTTTAGGGTGTTAGGTTCAATTTCAATCCAGGGGAAAATTTTTTTAAATTTTTTTTTTTAATTCAATTAAATTAAATTTTAAAAGAGATTCACGTCTCATATGTAAATATCGTGAAATTATGAAATCTATTTGACAAAATAGGCTATAAAATTCAATATGAAATTTTAACAGAAAAAAAATTTGGTTTTTACACTTCCACCTTGTACGGACAAGCTTTCTCCCTAATACAATAATATACATATATATTATTATAAATATTAAAAATTAGATTCGATTTCAAAACCAGAAGGCACTACGCAAGCCTTATTAAAATATTTTTTGAAGAAAAAAAAATAGTTAAACGGGATTGATTTAGAGTTAATTACAAAACTATTAAGACCATATTATTATTATACACTTATTTAATTATAAATGTTAAAATATAAACAAAAATTTCATTTTTTAGGTACCTGTGAAACTGGAAAAAAAGTTAGGGAAAATTTGAAATTGCTTTGGTTGCTTTGCTTGGTTATTTGCTTTCAAAGCAAAGCAAGCAGAGCACCAAAGCACATATTTGGCCTATACTTATTAGTTCAGTATTTCACTAAAACTAATGAAGACTTAAAACAGGAATGATCCTGTAAATCATAGTCTCGATTTTAAATGCAAAATGTTTTACTATTTATTTAAATTTTCCCAAAAATCTTCTGTGATTTTTAAAACTGAAATGAACTATTTAATATAAATTTAAGTTCATAAAAATGTTTTTTTTTTTTATTAAAAATTAATAAAATATTTTTTGGCCTGCTTATGATAGTTTTGGATATTTTATTTTCTAAAATAAAACACATCCAACAAAACATTAATATTTTATTTTTTTATAATTGAACACATCCAACAAAACACATTTAATTGAATGCGTTTGTTACACCTCATTCTAGACAAATATATTAATAAAATAATAATAATAATAAAATAATAATAATAATTACTTTATTATTACTATTTTATTAATAAAATAAAATTCAATTAATAAAAATAAGCTTTATTAATCATGTGCTTTATTTGCTTTTAACCATTAAAAAATTACCATTTACCCTACTAAATTATTATAAAATTATATAATTAACATAGTAATTTACTAAACTCATAAACATACTGACAACTTCTATGCATATTAATCAAATTACATATATACGAGTATATAAAATTGTAATAAAATCAATCATTTAATATTTTTCTGACATAACTTATGTACTAACGATCTAAACGTAGTTACCAAAAACAAACCTAATAAAATGATTGATTTAATTTTTAATTTAGTACAAGTACAACTCTAATTTAGTACAACTCTTTTTTTTTTTACTTTTTAAATTTACTCATTTAAATATACATATAGAATTCTAATGGGAAAATTACAAGGCTATAAATTTATATCCAAACATTATTAATGAATATGAACTTAAATATTTAATATGTACATATATTTGTATATATATAGAAATTGCTTAATGTGTTAATACATTTAAGATTTACTAGTATCGCCCAGTGCTCGAAATTCGAGCAATTTTGCTTATAAATTAACATATAAAATCCGTTTTGTGTATATTATATTAGATATAATAACAACAATACTTAATTCTATTCAATTGCAAAAATAAAACTAACATAATTTACTATATCGATAAATACTTAGTAAAAAAAAAAAGAAGTAATTACTAACAATTATTTCATAAAAATTATTATTTAATAAAAAAAAAGAAGAGTTAATTCTGTCCTTCATATAGCAAACTGTACTTTTTTCTAAACATTTTAATACGATTTGAACTATGTTGTATTACGAATTCTGTATCCTAATTAAAAAGCTCTATGAATACATAATATGTACACCAAAATTTAACATATCATAATTCATAAGTTTAGTACTTATAGAAGTATAAAATAATAGTCAAGTTGACCAAAGTCTTTTTTTAAATCTCAATCTTAAGACTTATAGCAAAAAAAAAAGATTTTCAATAAATCAAAGAATACATTTTTCCTACCCTTTTTCCATTTTTAAAAAAATGATTCTGAATTCCTTAGTTTACTTTATACCTTTTTGTCTAGTTTATTTATTTTATATTTCCTAAGTTTTTTATTGACAAAAATATATTTCTATACATGGTCAAACAAGTTTCTTAAAACAAATAAATAGCTTTCATTCCTTTATGAGAAGTAAACACTTTTCTACTCTCAACTATTGCCAGCTACTCCAGCTCTTGTAAAAGAGTATATGACAGAGTAGATAAATAATTTCCGGCAGATGGCTTTAATTAAAATTCTCTTGAATAGGTTATTTTAAATCATATTTTTTATTTGATAACCAATAAGCAAAACCCCCTTCCATTTTAAAAAATATTCTTTATATTTATATCAGCAATAAACCTTAATTTTTTCACTTTATTAATATTTAAATACTACTAAATATAATTAACTTCTCAAATGACAGGTGGTTTTAAAATATCATATATGTATATCTATCTATATATATAAAAGGGAAAGTTTGTTTGTTTGTTTGTTTGTTTGTTTGTTTGTAGCGAATAGACTCCTAAACTGCCCAGCCGATTTTCATGAAAATTTGTATATAGAGGTTTTTGGGTACGGAAAGAAATCGTGGCCCAAAAATTTTGCTCTAACGGACCGCCAAGTTGGGGCTGTGGTGCAAGTGTTTAAACTTCTTTGTTCTAAAATGAAAACGGTTTGACCGATTAACTTCACATTTTGTATACGTGATGCTCTTTGAGAATTGAGTTGACACAATTAACAGTTTTGGAATTTGTTAACCCATGTCGGGCCGACGGGTGGTCAAAAAAATTTTTGGGTCCAAATTTTGTCCGATTTTCCGAAATTCTGCTTTGGCTTAAGAGAAAGCCCTAAAAAAAATTTTGTTGAGTTCCATTAACCCATTGTGGCCCGACAGCTTTTTATAGGTTTTTTCAATACTTTACTCTAAATTCGAAACGGTTTGACCAATTGACTTCAAATTTTATATACGTGATGCTCCTTGAGAATTGAGTTGACACTATTAACAGTTTTGGAATTTGTTAACCCATGTCGGGCCGACGAGTGGTCAAAAAAAATTTTGGGTCCAAATTTTGTCCGATTTTATGAAATTCTGCTTTAACTAAAAAGAAAGCCCCAAAAAAAATTTTGTTGAGTTCCATTAACC
Organism: Dolichopus griseipennis; assembly: GCA_963082915.1. Lineage (NCBI taxonomy): Eukaryota > Metazoa > Arthropoda > Insecta > Diptera > Dolichopodidae > Dolichopus > Dolichopus griseipennis. The sequence continues at coordinate 72,546,490 of OY720443.1, read as the reverse complement.
CATTGCGGCCCAACAGCTTTTTATAGGTTTTTTCAATACTTAACTCTAAATTAGAAACGGTTTAACCGATTTTCTTCAAATTTTGTATACGTGCTCCCCTGTGAGAACTGAGTTGACACTATTAACTGATTTGGAATTTGTAAACCCATGTAGGGCCGACGGGTGGTCAAAAAAAATTTTGGGTCCAAATTTTGTGCGATTTTTCGAAATTCTGCTTTGGCTTAAAAGAAAACTTAAAAAAAATGTTATTGAGTTCCATTAACCCATTGCGGCCCAACATCTTTTTATAGGGTTTTTCAATACTTAACTCTAAATTAGAAACGATTTGACCGGTTGACCTCAAATTTTATATGTGTGAAGCAACTTGAAAATGGAGTTGAGTCTGTTAACAGTCAGTCCTACGTTTGGTCAAAAAAAAATTTTTGGAAATAAATTACGTCAAATTTTGGAAAGTAGTCTGCTTTGAATTACAGAAAGTTTCAAAAATTACTAGAATAATCCTAGAAAAATCGTTTTAAAAAGATTGCTTTCATACATTTTTAAATTTACGTGTGTAATTTTTGTGTTAACTTTTTGCAGTAACATCAACTTCAATTAAACCTCCATTGAGAGGCGCAGCAACGCGCACCGGGAATTAGCTAGTATATATATAAAAGCGAAAGTTTGTTTATTTGTTTGTTTGTTTGCTTGTTTGTTTGTATGTAACGAGTTGGCTCCTAAACTGCCCAGCCGATTTTCATGAAAATTTGTATATAGAGGTTTTTGGGTACGGAAAGAAATCGTGGCCCAAAAATTTTGCTCTGACGGACCGCCAAGTTGGAGTTGTGGTGCAAGTATTTAAACTTCTTTGTTCTAAAATGAAAACGGTTTGACCGATTGACTTCAAATTTTGTATACGTCATGCTCTTTAAGAATTGAGTTGACACAATTAACAGTTTTGGAATTTGTTAACCCATGTCGGGCCGACGGGTGGTCAAAAAAATTTTTGGGTCCAAATTTTGTCCGATTTTCCGAAATTCTGCTTTGGCTTAAGAGAAAGCCCTAAAAAAAATTTTGTTGAGTTCCATTAACCCATTGTGGCCCGACAGCTTTTTATAGGTTTTTTCAATACTTTACTCTAAATTCGAAACGGTTTGACCAATTGACTTCAAATTTTATATACGTGATGCTCCTTGAGAATTGAGTTGACACAATTAACAGTTTTGGAATTTGTTAACCCATGTCGGGCCGACGAGTGGTCAAAAAAAATTTTGGGTCCAAATTTTGTCCGATTTTATGAAATTCTGCTTTAACTAAAAAGAAAGCCCCAAAAAAAATTTTGTTGAGTTCCATTAACCCATTGCGGCCCAACAGCTTTTTATAGGTTTTTTCAATACTTAACTCTAAATTAGAAACGGTTTAACCGATTTTCTTCAAATTTTGTATACGTGCTCCCCTGTGAGAACTGAGTTGACACTATTAACAGTTTTGGAATTTGCTAACCCATGTCGAGCCGACGGGTGGTCAAAATTACAGAAAGTTTAAAAAATGACTAGAATAATCCTAGAAAATCGTTTTAAAAAGATTGCTTTCATACATTTTAAAATTTACATGTGATAACCGTGTGTAATTTTTGTGTTAACTTTTTGCAGTAAAATCAACTTCAATTAAACCTCCATTGAGAGGCGCAGCAACGCGCACCGGGTATTAGCTAGTATATATATATATATGACAATTAATCTGACAATTATGTACTCCTGAAACAAAAATTAGCGTTCCATTTACAAACTGCGCCTATCTAATCTTCATGTACACTTCTTAATATATAAATTCGTTCGTTTTGTCAAAGTAAAACTAATAGTTTTTTTATTATAAAACGAGGAAGATTATAGTTGCCATTGTCAACTTTTAGATACCCGTGCATACCCACTATAATGTGTAAAATAAACCGTTATTTATTTCTCTAATGCTATAATATATTACACAAAAAATATAAAAACGTAAAATAGTTTAAAAAAATTTAACTCATTATCCCATAATTTTTGCTTAAAAAAACAAAAACAAAAAAAAACAAAAAAAAAAATTGCCCTACCCTAAAAGTTGGTTCGAGTGATGTCCAACTTTGCCAAGTGACTTGTCCTATTACTTTACCTGCCCAATTTTAATTTTAACCTCCTAGCTTTATTAGATTCACAGTTATTGAATTGAAAACTTTGTATGGCAGCACCCCGAAAATGGGGCCGCAACATTTTGAAACTTCATGTAAGTTCTTGATTCATTATATAACTAACAGTGTGTAATTTTCATCCTCGTAGTATAATCAGTTTCTTAGAAATTCATATTGGTGCAAAGAAGATGTGTGGCAGCTCCCCAAAACCTTGATCTGGTCTTAACCAAAAAGAATAGGGAACCTCAAAAATGTCCCAAAAATGTTTTGTGTGAATTTCAAAACTCTTGCTCTAATTTTTCAATTCCATCTCTTATAATTAATTTTTAATTCACGAATATATTAAACTTAAGCCAAATCAACTTCATAATATGATCATATTCATATAATAATCATCATGATGATTCATCATATATATTCATAAATAGATATATGACATCGGGTATATTAGATTTGCTCCTCCGTTTGTAACGCATCGATCTAGAGGAGCTAGATATAGTGCCAAGGGTACGTATCGGCTCAGAATCGAAAAATGAGTCGATATAGCTATGTGTGTCTGTCCGTCCGTCCGTCCGTCTGTGTGTCAGCACGATAACTCAAAAACTAAAAGAGCTACAGTTTTGAAATTTTCACAAAATATTTTTCAATCAATTTCTAGGTTCCCTATTTTTATACCCGTGCATACATATATGACATCGGGTATATTAGATTTGCTCCTCCGTTTGTAACGCATCGATCTAGACGAACTAGATATAGTGTCAAGGGTACGTATCGGCTCAGAATCGAAAAATTAGTCGATCTAGCTATGTGTGTCTGTCCGTCCGTCCGTCCGTCCGTCTGTTTGTCAGCACGATAACTCAAAAACTAAAAGAGCTACAGTTTTGAAATTTTCACAAAATATTTTTCAATCAATTTCCAGGTTCCCTATTTTTTTTGGTTAAGATCGGACCAAAACTTCGGGTAGCTCTCGAACAACTAACTTTTTCAACTCCAACATTTTCATACAAAAATTTTAAATTTTGCTTGCATCTTGAAATTATATGAATTTTGTTTTTTTGTTTTTTTTGTTTTTTGTTTTTGTTACAAAAAGTAGATAACGATTTCGAGTTAGAATTTCATACGATTTAAATGATGCGTAGTTTATTTAAGATAAGCAAAAAAGAAGACAAAGATTTTTTTTAAGTAAATGGCTTATTGATATTGATAGATATTTATGAATATATATGATGAATCATCATGATGATTATTATATGAACATGATCATATGAAGTTGATTTTGCTTAAGTTTAATAATATATTCGTGAATTAAAAATTAATTATAAGAGTTAGAATTGAAAAATTAGAGCAAGAGTTTTGAAAATCACACAAAACATTTTTTGGACATTTTTGAGGTTCCCTATTCTTTTTGTTTAAGACCAGATCAAGGTTTTGGGGAGCTGCCACACAACTTCTTTGCACCAATATGAATTTCTTAGAAACTGATTATACTACGAGGATGAAAATTACACACTGTTAGTTATATAATGGATCGAGCACTTATATGAAGTTTCAAAATGTTACGGCCCCATTTTCGGGGGGCTGCTATACAACTTCTTTGCACCAATATGAATTTCTTGGAAACTGATAATACTACGAGGATAAAAATTACACACTGTTAGTTATATAATGAATCGAGCACTTATATGAAGTTTCAAAATGTTACGGACCCGTTTTCGGGCAGCTGCCATACAAAGTAATTAATTCGATAACTGTGAATCTAATGAAGCTACGAGGTTAAAATCAAAACTGGGCAGATAAAGGAATAGAACAAGTTAGTTGGCAAAGTTGGACATCACTCGGACCAACTTTTAGGGTGGGCTATTTTTTTTTTTTTATGGGATAATAAGTTAATCAAAAATTATGGGATACCTAATAAGTTAAATATTTTTTAAACTATTTTACTTTCTTATATTTTTTTTGTAATATTTATAATAGCATAGGGGAAATAAATAACGGTTAGTGGGTATGCACGGGTATCTAAAAGTTGACAAGGGCAACTATAATCTTCCTCGTTTTTGGTTAAGATCGGACCAAAACTTCGGGTAGCTCTCGAACAGCTAACTTTTTTAACTCCAATATTTTCATACAAAAATGTGAAATTTAGCTATGCATCATGTTTAACATGAAATTATATGAATTTTGTTTGTTTTTGTTTTTTTGTTTTTTTGTTTATTTTTTTTTTTGTATAGATAACGATTTCGAGTTAGCATTTCATATGATTTAAATGATGCGTAGTTTATTTAAGATAAGCAAAAAAGAACACGAAGATTTTTTTTAAGTAAATGGCTTATTGATATTGATAGATATAATGATTATGAATATGATGATTAATATCTATCATGATGATTATTATATGAATATGATCATATGAAGCTTATTTTGCTTAAGTTGAATATATTCGTGAATAAAGGTTTTCATCGAAAAAAAATTAGTAATTTTAATTAATAATCATCATGACAAGAGCACGAGCTGAAAGATTTCTACACAATGCAAAAGTACCGTTTTTAAAAGAAAAATTGGAAATATTTGGTCTTGACACAATAGGTGTAAAAACAATATTAATTTCACGCCTTCAAGAAAAATTTAACACCCTCCGGGACGAAGATTTTCCCGCTAATATTCAAATAGATGATGAAGAAAATGATATGAATAGTTTAAATGAGCAAATTAATGAACTAAACGAACTTATAAGTAAGCAAGAGGAAATCGTAAAATTAAAGGAAAAATTAGCTTCACTTAGTAAAGTATCAGGAAATTCCAGTTCATCATTTTGATCACGAATTAACGTTAGAATTGCGCTATCTCGCTTCTAAGTGGTTTAAAAATCAATTTAAAGTTTTCAAAGACAAAAATTTCAAAATTTTGCAAAAAATTGGTTTTTCATGAATTTTTGGTAGTGATCACGAATAAACGGTAGAATTGCTCTATCTCGCTTCTAAGTGGTTTAAAAATCAATTTAAACTTTTCAAAGACGAATTGAGAAATAATATTAAACATGATTTTAAATTAGTTGAAGAATGGTTAAGGAAACATCGTCTGTTACTAAATATAAAAAAAAGTAAAATAATGTTATTTGAAAACAAACAATTTTCAAATATTAACTTTAGTTTCAACAATGAAATTATTGAAACCGTTCAACATTTTAATTATTTAGGTTTAATAATTGATAACAAATTAAAATGGTGCAACCAGATAGACAACATAATAAAGAAGATTATACCCTTTGTTTTTATTTTGAGGTGAATGCGTAAATATTTCAACTACGATACGTTATATATTATTTATTCCTCCTACATACTATGAAATATTACTTACTTAAACCCAATCTGGAGCAATGCTCAACAATCTTCGCTAAATAAATTAGTCATAATTCATAAAAAAGTAATTAAAATTATACATAATTATCCAGTTAGGTACCCAACTAATTTACTATACAATGATAAGTATTTTAGCTTTTCGTCAATCTGCAAATACGAGTTATATATAACAGCGTTCAAAATTGTGAACAATCACATTAAGCATAATTTCATATTACATAGAAGTGTTGATGTTCATTCACATAACACAAGAAATAAATCGAATTTTTATCTTAGTCTCTTCAGAACGAATCATCAAAAAAATAATTGTTTGTATAACTGTTTGAAATTGTATAATGAATTGCCAAACGAGTTGAAAAATGTAGATAGTGTAGGAAAATTTAAAAGAGAAGTAAAGAAATTCATCTTTACTAATAGTTGAAATTTTGATTTTTTGTTTTTTTTTTTATTATAATATACTTTTGAAATAATAATATTATTATGCTTTTTATTAAACGTAAGTTAATTGCTAACACGATGTTAATCTTTACGATATTTTTAATTAATTATAATTGTTTTTAATAATAAATATATAAACATAAATGCTAATAAATAAATTTAAAATAGACACTTATTTTTAAAAATAAATCATAAAGCCACATAGCTACGGCTACGGCTTGTAAACTTAATTATAATTCATAATTATGTTATAAGTATGTATTTAAAATATTTGAATTAATAAAGAAAACAAAAAAAAAAAAAAAAAAGACAAAAATTTCAAAATTTTGCAAAAAATTGGTTTTTCATGAATTATTGGTAGTGATCACGAATTAACGTTAGAATTGCTCTATCTCGCTTCTAAGTGCTTTAAAAATCAATTTAAAGTTTTCAAAGGCAAAAATTTCAAAATTTTGCTAAAAATTGGTTTTTCATGAATTTTTGGTAGTGATCACGAATAAACGTTAGAATTGCTCTATCTCGCTTCTAAGGGGTTTAAAAATCAATTTAAAGTTTTCAAAGACAAAAATTTCAAAATTTTGCTAAAAATTGGTTTTTCATGAATTTTTGGTAGTGATCACGAATTAACGTTAGAATTGCTCTATCTCGCTTCTAAATGGTTTAAAAATCAATTTAAAGTTTTCAAAAACAAAAATTTCAAAATTTTGCTAAAAATTGGTTTTTCATGAATTTTTGGTAGTGATCACGAATAAACGTTAGAATTGCTCTATCTCGCTTCTAAGTGGCTTAAAAATCAATTTAAAGACAAAAATTTCAAAATTTTGCAAAAAATTGGTTTTTCATGATTTTTGGTAGTGATCACGAATTAACGTTAGAATTGCTCTATTTTCAAAGACAAAAATTTCAAAATTTTGCTAAAAATTGGTTTTTCATGAATTTTTGGTAGTGATCACGAATTAACGTTAGAATTGCTCTATCTCGCTTCTAAATGGTTTAAAAATCAATTTAAAGTTTTCAAAAACAAAAATTTCAAAATTTTGCTAAAAATTGGTTTTTCATGAATTTTTGGTAGTGATCACGAATAAACGTTAGAATTGCTCTATCTCGCTTCTAAGTGGTTTAAAAATCAATTTAAAGTTTTCAAAGACAAAAATTTCAAAATTTTGCTAAAAATTGGTTTTTCATGAATTTTTGGTAGTGATCACGAATAAACATTAGAATTGCTCTATCTCGCTTCTAAGTGGCTTAAAAATCAATTTAAAGTTTTCAAAGACAAAAATTTTAAAATTTAGAATTGTTTTATCTCGCTAAGTGGTTTAAAAATCAATTTTAAATTTCAAAATTTTGCTAAAAATTGGTTTTTCATGAATTTTTGGTAGTGATCACGAATTAACGTTAGAATTGCTCTATCTCGCTTCTAAGAGGTTTAAAAATCAATTTAAAGTTTTCAAAGACGAAAATTTCAAATCAATTTAAATATCAAAATTTTGCAAAAAATGGTTTTTCATGAATTTTTGGTAGTGATCACGAATAAACGTTAGAATTGCTCTATCTCGCTTCTAAGTGGTCTAAAAATCAATTTAAAGTTTTCAAAGACTAAAATTTTAAAATTTAGAATTGTTTTATCTCGCTAAGTGGTTTAAAAACCAGTTTTAAATTTCAAAATTTTGCTAAAAATTGGTTTTTCATGAATTTTTGGTAGTGATCACGAATTAACGTTAGAATTGCTCTATCTCTCTTCTAAGTGGTTTAAAAATCAATTTAAAGTTTTCAAAGACAAAAATTTCAAAATTTTGCTAAAAATTGTTTTTTCATGAATTTTTGGTAGTGATCACGAATAAACGTTAGAATTGCTCTATCTAGTGATCACGAATTAACGCTAGAATTGCTCTAAAACGCTTCTAAAGCCTTCAAAAACGAGTTTAAAGTTTTGAAAGTCAAAATATATGAAATGTATGAAAAAAATTTGTTTTTAGGAAATTTTAGTAGTGATCACGAATTATTGCTAGAATTGCTCTAGGACGCTTCTAAAGCCTTCAAAAACGAGTTTAAAGTTTTGAAAGTCAAAATATATGAAATGTATGAAAAAAATTTGTTTTTAGGAAATTTTAGTAGTGATCACGAATTAACGCTAGAATTGCTCTAGGACGCTTCTAAAGCCTTCAAAAACGAGTTTAAAGTAATATATGAAATATATGAAATGTATGAAAAAAATTAGTTTTTAGGAAATTTTAGTAGTGATCACGAATTAACGCTAGAATTGCTCTAGGACGCTTCTAAAGCCTTCAAAAA